>JAQIXI010002279.1:0-10751 GCA_034700165.1 Galumnidae sp. Gr-Ori-00277
CTTTTGGGAACACTGTATTTGTTTATGTGTTTAGCCGTTAGGCAGGTATTACCACTTCTTACCACTTCTTACCACTTGTGTTATATACTGAAATTCTTCGGCATTTGTTCTCAATTCAATTCATTTATGATTTCAGTTTATTTTCTTTTATTCTTTACTTTTATTCTGAACTTCTTTTCCTCTCTTTTGTAAAGAATACAAATTTTTTGGCAAAAGTTTTATTACTTTAATTACTTTAAAGAAAGAGTTAAAAGATTTTAACCCTTTATCTCATTAATTAATTGCATTTAAGACTTGATTACAAGAATTTCTTTAATTTTGGGGTAAAAATGGAAATATTTTTGTAAATAGTTTTAAGCAAAACATGTTTAGCTTTAATTGTGAATTTGTGACCGGCCTTGAAGTACAAACAGCAGAGCAGAGGTGTTCTCCAACGAGAGAGCGGAGTCGTCTCGCGAGTCCACTTCTCGCAACCTTTGCCTTGAGATCACATTTTTCTTGAGTACTACAAACGCTTAGAGAAGAGGAAAAATTATATTATTTAGAGATTTGTAGCCAACGAACAGAATGAGACACAAATTTACGTTTCACTCAAAATCGCTTTTTTCAAAACCAATGCAAAGAAGTTCATTGATTGCAAAGCATTGGCACTTACTTTCCACTCTTTTCCCCCTCTTCTAAGTCTCTAACTCTGTCTCATATGCTTTCCTCAAATTTTTAGTACAAAACATAACTCAAATTTCTCTTCTATTGTCTGTTTTGTCCCCCTTTTGATGTTTAGTTCTCGAAAACCACAGCTATAATACATTTAAAAACATTTTTATTAACCCTTAAAATACTTAACTCTTTATTTTTAAGTTATGACCAATAATTTACTTCTCATTCGCACTCAACACACAATACCTTTACTTTTACTAATAAATCATTTATAAAATCATATTTTATTACTTAATTTTCCATTTTTTAATTAATTATTTTAATCGATTTTTATTTATTAATAGCATTTAATTTATTATTATTACAGTAAAGGTTTGTGGATATCCTTTTCTCCAAAAATATTATATTTTAGAAAATGTTAGGCCAATGAACTGACTCTTTTATCCCCTTCTGTTTCTCAATTTTTTTGTAATTTTTACTAATATTTATTGTTTCTTAAAATATATTTAATTAATAAGACTTTAGTTTTGATTCATAAAATTAAAAAAATTAAAATTTTGTTTTATTTTCATATTTTAGTTTTGTTTTAATTAAGCGATATTTTTGAGGCAATTGTTTGATTAGAATATTAGGAAAAAAATATTCAATTTATTAATGATATGATTACTGAATCTAATCATTCAATATTTGGTAGTAAATATAACTGTATTTGATTTATAGTTTACTAATGTTTAGTATTTTTATTGCATTTTAACATTAAGAACATAAAAGAGTATAACGTATTAATGATTTAACCATTTATTGAATGCATTTTTAATTAATACTTTGCTTTCAAATTAATTAAACCATAAATTAATCATAACTTTTTGCTTTCAATTGTTTTAAACTTTTGATAATTTAAACAAATATTTTATGTTTGAAATATAATTAATTTTAATAACTTAACCGTAAATTATATTAATTAGTAATGAAATCAATAGCTATACATTAAAAAAGATAAGAATTATCGATAAATTTGAGATTTTAATTGAGTTTAGATTTAACTATACTTTAAGAGATTACACTTAAATAAAACTTTTAATTGATTAATAAAATTTAATAATAAATGTTTGTTAGAAATGGAGTCGGGTTCGTGGGAAACGGGTCTCTCATACGAATGTCGAACTCTTCTATTCAAAGCACTGCATAATTTGATTGAAAGGTATTATTCTTTAATAAATTTATTAGAAATAAATTAATTATATGATTCTCTGCAGATGTTTACTTTCACGAGGTTTTGCTCGATTGGGTCGTTGGTTCTTTCAACCAACAGATACCTGTGTCGACGGTACAGAGGCTGTCAAAAAGTAAACAAAAACCACCATTTATTTGATTTTTGACATAATTTATTCAAATATATAGTTCGACGAAAAGGTTGAGTGATGGCACTCAATTGACGTTTGCATTTAATTTCTTCGTTCACGGGGACAGCACAGTCTGCGCCAATGTAGACGTCAGACAACACCCGGCCGTTTATCGGATTACCAAAGCAGATCTTCAGTCAGCGCAGTCCTCTCAAAACGGAATTAAAGGTTATTTCTTATTTTGATAACAATTTATTTAAAATTATTGAAAAACAGTGATTTTGGGTCCCTATGGTATGGCCGGTGTGCTAACGGGTCAGAGCTATAAAGACACCGATCCTTCCGTACATAAAGTATTGAATGACTGGAAACAAATCTATCCGTTGACACAAATGAATTCAACAAAAGACACAACACAGGGCTCAACACAAACCAATGGTTTAAATCAACCCTTTAGTTCCGATATCAATACAAATGAATTTGGTAACAGTTCTTCAAATTCAATGAATAGAGTCGTAGAAGTGATTGTCTCCGGTTTTCGTATGAAATATCCGTTTTGTTATGTTTTTATGACGGATATCGACGAACAGAAAACAAATTGTTATTCGAATAAGACTTACTCTAAAAGTATTGCAAATAATAGTGAAATCGCATCTAATGACAGCTTTGGTGATTCGAAGCCAATTCTATGTCCATATCAACAACAAATTCCAACTCATACTTATTTACTCAAGAATTGTGTCTCTCATGAATTGTCTCTTTTACAACAAAAGACCACGGATTCAAATAAATATAAAGAAATGAGTGAAGAGACTGTCGACAATCTATTGCTTTGTAACGTAACGGATCCCTGTATTAAGAATAA
This sequence comes from Galumnidae sp. Gr-Ori-00277, assembly GCA_034700165.1. Taxonomy (NCBI): domain Eukaryota; kingdom Metazoa; phylum Arthropoda; class Arachnida; order Sarcoptiformes; family Galumnidae; species Galumnidae sp. Gr-Ori-00277. The sequence continues at coordinate 2,866 of JAQIXI010002279.1, forward strand.
TTGCAATTGTTTTCGATGCAAGACTAAGAAGACTTCCAAGTTGTCGAACACTAATTATTCCAATCAAATATCGGCCAACAAGAAAACAGACAAAACAGAAAAAGAGAGTAGAAATAAGGTATCTAAAAGTTTACCTTTTCATCGAAGAAGTCCAGTACTTAGCGCTTCATTAGACCTGATTAATGGGTTGACTAATTCCAAGTCAAATGCCGTCAATTACGGAACCACTGCTCCAAATTCAAGTGTTTCCAGTTCTATATCACAACCGACTTCAGTGCCGACTTATTCGTACAAAAGTCCAATTAGTGGCGGAGGTCTGCCATCTCTGCAATCAAGTGCTGCAACGCCTTCCTGTGTTAATGGAATGGATTCTCCTCATTCTGTCGCACAATCACTGAATCTGGAGGGCCCCAACTCTTCTGTAGAACAAAACAACTTTTCAGTATCCCCTCATCCGATCAAAGAAGAACAGAATAATGAGTCTCAATTACTTTCCTCGAATCCTGATCTCAGCCCTTTGTCCAATCGAGACAGGACTCGTTTGGAACAGTTATTATCACCTAATAATGTTAAGGAATCCGAAAATATTTGCCACGACTCGGCAAACATTCAGATAAGCCGATGGACACCTGGAGGACAGACATCTGAATTAGATCCTACTGTCAATCAAATGCCGATTAATGATTCAAATACTGCAAACCTTTCAGTTTCGAACGAAAATTTAAATCAATCGCAACAACAAAATGGTGTTAAACGACCTTCACTTGCAATCAGTTCATACGAAGACAATGATTGCGATCAAATGCGAAACGGATTGCTTTATGATTACAGCCATTTGAATGATTTAACTGAATTGTGTGATATACCGCCGCCGAAGAATAGAAGGAAAAATTGTAGTGATTTAAGACGTTTCAGTGCAAACGACTATTATTTTAGAAAGAATTTAGTGCAGACCTCTCTTCTGAGCGGAGACTTTACTGACTCTCAGATTATATCGAAATCAAAAGATCCGTATGAGTTCAATGACTTCGATGAAGAAGGAATGACATACAAAGTCGCACAAAATATCATTACCGAAGAAATACCCAACGAGTCTAATGTTAGGCTCGAAACTAATGTTCCCTCTCCTGAAGTTAACACAAACTGCAATTCACAGACCAATAAAGATAATCAAAAACAGAATTCGGCAGAACTTTCTGCAACTCCTCCTCAGATGACGAAAGTATTCACCAAAGAGACTGAATTAGTCCCTTCTTATCGGGATTTGGATCAAATATTTGACACGTCTTCCGGTGAGGACAGTAATGATGAGACATTTCAACCGCCATTAACTCCTTCGGGAGTTAACAATAGAATAATAACTGCAAATAACTCTATTACTGTTGTCAATACATTGGATGACCCCTCGAAGTCCAATAAGAACGGCTCTGCGGCTAATATTCAAATGGCGTCGATGGCAGAACTGACGCGAATGTTTCCAACTCCTCCTTCTCTTGAGCCAATGGCTCCCTCGCCCTGCGGTAATTTTATAGGCCCCGACGCAGCGATAATAGACGACATGTCTTTATATCCGTGCAGTCCTAATATGATTGAGAACTCAAAGGTATGACATTTACTCATTTTTAATTTCGTTAATTTTATATTAATTTAAAGGACTGGTCGTATGTTTATAAACCTCAGATTCAGTGTCAAGTGATTGCGTCCTCCAAATACGCTCCGCTACCGAATATTCCGAATTTGCCAACGATTCCAAAAGAATGTAAATATGAACAGTCGATGCCAACACTGCCGACTCCGGTCGCCAACAATCAAATTCAATCGAAGTGTAATTCAACCACAAATCAGGCCAAAAGTGTATCCAATCATTACAATCATATGACTCCTCTCAAGCAAAACACCACAAATTTAATGCCTAATCAAATGTCGCGATCGTCTCAACCCTACACTCAATTAAGAATTAGACCCAATATATCTCCCGTTTCCAATCAATATCAACAAATGCCAAACGGTATTCAACATTTACAACATATGCACGGATCACATCCACAACAATCTCATCCTTCTCTTTATACAACACAAGTGGACGGAACATATGTCGCGCGCTCACCACTACCTCATTATCACCCGAACTATAATCCCAGCGATAATCTATCGGTTCCACAGAATTTCTTTACTAATGCGAACGCTTATAACAGTTCCCATCGCAGTCCACATCCAGCGACGAGTCCTGTGCCTTCAATGCATTTTAATTGCCAGCAAACGAACGCATATATAAATCGAAGTCATTTATCGCAGGAAATCTCTTCTATTCCTTCATTTCCAGAGGCACATAGTCTTGTTGTTAACCTCATGCTCTCTGATTCTATTCTTAATTTATTTAAAGATCACAACTTTGAGAGCTGTTCTCTTTGTGTTTGTAATATGAATATCAAAGGTAATGATATCGGCGTCTATTTACCGGAACAGTTGGTTCCAGGAGGTTGTGATGAAGCACAGTATAGGTGTACCTGTGGGTTCAGTGCTGTTATTAATCGTCACAGAAGTCATTTTGCAGGACTTTTCTATGAGGATGAGGTGGAAATCACTGGACTTATATACGATCCCTGCGATGGTCTTAAGAAAAAGAGTATGTCTTCAATTGAATCAATAGATAACTCTAAAGAAAACAAAGAGAATACCATTGAATGCGCCGATCAATCGATTATTGATTTGATTATAACTCAATCAACAAATGTCTTATCCTCGTGTTCTGTGCTCTCAAAAGCCTTTCACTACGACATAATCAAAGATAGACTAAACGACCATTTCTTTAGTTTCGATAATTTGGGTCTTAATAATAAAGTAATTGAAGCAAGCAAAATAAGGAATCAATCCGTTTTAAGTTTCAGAGATGGCTCACAAATAACATTTTCAGCTCTTTTGAGCGCAAAATTAACGGCCGATAATTTACAGAACAAACCTTTAATTTCTCAGAATTACTCTAACGATCAAAATCGAAATCCTCTGCACGAGTGGGCCTTCAGAACAACCAAATTTTCTGTTAACAATCAAGAAGTAATTCGTCTATTGAGACAATTGCAACCACTTATGCAGGAATCAGTTCAACGCAAGAAGACGAAAATGTGGGAGGTCACTTACACTGTGTCCGGACCTCTTACTTGGAGACAATTTCATCGATTGGCCGGTAGGGGTACCGAAGATCAGTGCGAACCTCAGCCAATTCCATCACTTTTGGTGGGATATGATAAGGATTGTGTCGCGTTATCACCATTTGCTCTGAAATATTGGGAAAAGTTGTCACTCGAACCCTATTCGTTAAGTCGTGATATCGCTTATATCGTTGTTTCACCAGAAAATGAATATATTTTATCTCATGTGAAGACATTTTTTAAAGAATTGAGTACAACATATGAAATGTTGCGTTTGGGGCGTCACTGTCCCATCGCCAAAGTTCTTCGCGATGGAATTCTCAGAGTCGGTGCTCGAACTGCCAAAAATTTAGCCAATGAACCAATTGATGAGTGGTTCAATCAAATCGGTGACGGAAATGTTGCCAATAAACTAAAACTTTACGCTAAGGCCTGTCGTTATTATTTAGCGCCACAATTAACAACTCAAACACTCGACAAATCATTGTTTGAAACAAATGCCACAAAACAGTCCAATGAAAGTACAAATGGTATGAATAGCACCGGTGGTCCTAACTCTGGCAATTGTAAGCCTACAAATAGTCCAATGCATAACTCAGAGACCAGTAATGAGAAGACTAACGATGAAAACCAAAACGACTCAAGTGGTCAGAACTCATATAATACACAACAACCGAACCAACGCGAAGACGAACAGGAAGAAGACCCGCACAAACAGCCCGCTATTGTTATATATATCATCGAACCGTTCACTTTTGGTTCGGTTGACAAAGACTTATATCGTTTGTCGAGCGTTGGATTACTTCGTTGTTATACTCAAATAATTCAATGTTTGCCGGAAAACCTCAAAAGCAGTATTCATTTGCAATTAATATCTTTAGACTCTCTTTTAAATGCTGGAAGAGATGCCAACGGAAGTTCGCGTATGGATCAACTCAAAGAGTTGTCACTTTCAGTTTTCTCTCAATGTCGTCAACAAAACACTCATCAGTCGACAGTTAAAAGTTTGACAGGTTTCGGACCGGCCGCTATGTTTGACCTCTTCCTTAAAAGCAAAGATCCTGCAACAAATATGAGCCGCATATATACCCCACCATTTATTTTGGCTCCACTTAAAGACAAACAGACAGAATTAGGAGAAATGTTTGGCGATAGAAGAGAGAGATCACAAATTCTCTATTGTTGTTATTGTTTAACAGAAGATCAGCGCTGGCTCTTGGCTTCAGCTACTAATGATAAGGGAGATATTCTGGAGAGTATTTCTATCAATATTGAAATACCAAACAGAACCCGACGACGAAAAGCTTCCGTCAGACGTTTCGGTTTAAACAAATTGATGCGATTCATACAAACAGTGATGTCTGAGTCGGTGACGCCGTGGAGACTAGTAGTCGGACGATTAGGTCGTATCGGTCACGGAGAGCTCAAGGACTGGGCATCTCTTCTTAGCAAAAAATCTTTACTCAGATTCAGCAGAGAATTGCGTGAAATGTGTAATCAGTGCTCTTATCTGAGCCCTTTTGATCAACCGGCCATCTTTTCTGCTTGTTTAATTTCACTCGAAGCAGACACAGCGCTTCGAGTGTTTCCCGATCACTACACTCCCGATGAGAGGTTTAGCAGTTCTTGTAATACCTGTAGTTTGAGTACACCAGAAGATGCCTCGTGTACTCATATCCTTGTATTCCCAACCTCTGCGACCACTCAATCATCTCACGGCTCGTTTTCAATCGACCCTTTGGGTGCTTTGGGAGCCAACATCGGCGAAGACGATATCTTACAGGCATTAGACGAAGCGGTTGACGACGACATTAATGTCAACGATATCTTCACGTGGACCGAATCATCGCCGCAAAGTCCTGGTTTGGGTCAGAGTCATGGAGACCTTTCACATCCCGATAGTCCCGGTAATCGTCAGAGTGGTTACGGCGGGTCCGGTTCGATGAAGGTATTTGTCAACGTTTTCAGTCATTGTTTTCAATTAATTTTTTATTTAGACTTCAAACAATTTCGGTGTTGACATTCAGGATGAACCGACTCAACTTCTTCAACAGCCATTAGCGCTGGCATTTTATGTATCTACAGCTCGAACTGGTCCTCTCCCTCATTGGTTTTGGTCGTCGTGTCCACAAATGGAGACTTCATGTCCAGTCTTTCTTAAAGTAAAGATTTGATTGATTTCAATATAAATTTAATTGTTTATGAATTTGTGAAAACAGTCGGCTCTTCTCATTCATACGCCTTCTGTGCAACAAAATACCGACGATTTATTGCATTCAAATATTCGTAATTATCACTCTCTCGACTCCAACTTAACGACTGATGTCTTGAGGTAATCAACTTTTGATATAATCACTGATCTTTTAAAACTTTATTTATATATTAAGATGCGTTCTCGAGGGTTACAACGCCTTGTCGTGGCTTTCTTTAGATCCGTCAACCCATGACAGGACATCATGCCTTCCAATTCATATTCAACTCCTGATGCAGCTCTACCACACTGTCCAGGCATTGGTTTAGTACTTCTGGGGCTCATTTAAAGCCAAATAACTACAGTTTATCGCTAATGTTTACGGACCAAATGCACAGTCAGTTATCGAATGCCTTCTGTTTGGACTCGAATTTATTCAAATTAATGTTTATAACTATTTGTATATATATTTTGTTGACTTCAATAATTGAAATATATTTATATAAATTTTTGATGTAAAGTCAGTTGTGTTTAAGTGAAGACAAATCGATTCCAAGTCGACAGTCATTTTAATGGATAATTTCTTTATTTGTTTCGTTTCTTCAATATTTTGTTTGTGAAGATTGAGATAATTATTTAACGAAAAATAATTTATTTGTAAATATTTATTAATTATTGAATTTTCAGATTATTTGAGGGCTTCTCTTAATCAGTGATCTTAAGATGAGATTTATTACTAACGAATCCTTTTTTAGTTAAATTAATAGTTTTCCCAAAAATATAAAATAATTAAATGTTTTGACGTTTTATAAGTGTATAAAAAATTGGTTAAAATATAATTTACTTTAGATTTTAGTTGTATTATCGGTACCGAAACCATTGGATTTCCATTTCATGACAGAATTCATGGCTAAGACTCATATATGAGTCAACGATATTTGTCTCGTTGTTGACTCATTTATAAGTCCAGTATTTTTTAAATCCGATTAATTCTAATTTAATTATTGTAACTCAAAAAACTTCCGGATTTGTGTCATTTGAATACTTCCTAACCCACTGCCAAAACGGTACCCGTATTTTATATGTCTTATGAATATAATATTAATATATAAATGGCTTTAGAATACCTCTAAAAGTCCTTTTCCCTCAAAACAGGATAGGGTTAGAAAGTTTAGTTAAGTTATAGTTAAATATAGAGAAAACATTTGTACGACTTATTATCAGAATTTTGTCAATTGTTTGTTATTTTGCACTTAAACTACGGCCGAATCACAAAATTTTGGCGAAAGTTATTAATTAAAATTGTAAATACAAAACAAAAATATAAATATAGTTATATATATAAATATATATAAATATATATACAAATAAAACAAATGCATTTTCAAACACTTCTATTCGAAAGTCAATTTCGATAGAATTTATTATTAATATTATTATAAACTTTATTATGATTTGTATTCTTAATGTAAATATAATTACCTTAAAAATAGTTGGGATTAAATACACTTATTATATGAAATAAGCAAAAATTGCACTCAATTTGAGTGACAATTGTCTGAAAAATTGGAAAATATTTTTAAATGAATAAAATCATTGCATAAATTAAATGCTTTCATTAATTTATTATTAATCAAAGATTTAGGCCTTAAAACAAATTATTGATTTCAAACTAAAGTAATAATAATATAATTATGGAATCAATGAATGGAATAAAACGAATCGATTTAACTATAATTTATTATTCCTTCAATTTTTCCCGATTTTGTTGAATATATTGTCTAAACTTTAAGCCATAAAATTCGTGGATTTCAGCGAAAGCCCGTCGCGTGAAGACAACATTATTATCAGATGAAGAACTTTGACGGACAGCTCTAATGTCTGACAAATCAGAAGTTTCCGAATCAAAGGGATTGTGGCGAACAGTTTGGCTCAGATTTGAACTCAATCTTTGTTTTCTTTTGTCTTCCATTTGATTGATGTCATCGAGTTTTGTCTGAAGTTCTGAAACAATCATTTTTAAGTAGTCATAAGAGGCACAACTGAGTGCTTTCAACCAGCCCTCCATATCCTGTTGGGAATCAGTTCCCAATACATATGTTCGCAATTGTGAGCAATTGTTTTGTGATGAGTTGTGGTCACCACTAAAATCGATTTTGAAGGCAAACAATTCGGTTTCATTTTCAGCCAATTCTAGTCGACAGCCCTCAAGAATGATGACACCCATCGGTTCTCTGTCGCTCTTTTTCTCAAAATAAAAGAAAAGATTTCCTTTAAGAAGACACCATCTCTTCTGAAATGTTTTGTTTAGGTCTCCTCTTTTGTAGAGCCAACCACTTCTGTCTATCGGTGAAGAGGTTGAGTGAACCACTTGTACTAAAGTCCTCTCATTTATTCTCATTTTTATAATTCAATTCTTAGTTAATAAATGAGTCGAAACTAAATTTGAAAATATTTTTAATTTTTAAATTAACCGGGGAAAGGATTCATTAGGAGGATTTTGTCCTCTGAAACTTTACTCGAGTGTCACAAAGCAGTCTTAAGTG
>JAQIXI010002280.1:0-10739 GCA_034700165.1 Galumnidae sp. Gr-Ori-00277
ATTAAACAAATTTATAAGAAATTGATTTAAATTCAATGTTTTTTAGAGATGAGTCGTGAGAATCACGTGATTTATAAATAAACAAAAATAAACTTTTTTAGGGAAAGTATTTAAATCCCTTTCAATGAATTTCTTAATGTTTTTCTTGAAATCATTTATTAGTGACTAATAATTAGTCAATTTATTTATAGTTAATAACTAATAGTAATTTAAATTCAAATTATTCTAAAAATTATTAAATAATAAAATACTTTTATTGAAAAATGGTTTGAATTTTAGAGATTATTTAAAAGAAATCATTTCTTCTGTTTTTCATTTGAAGTTCTTTACATATATTTGTCTTTTAGATAATCTTTTAAAAACTGATTGATTTTCTGTAGAGTTATTTAGATTTAAAGTAAAAACATTTGAAAGTTTAATAGTTTAAGAGTTAAAATATGGAAACAAATACTGCATAGAATTTATTTTCCAATTATTAAGTGTTATATAAAATGTTAAATAAATTTATAATTATATTTATATAATAATAATATAATACATATTTTGGTTTTTATCGATAAAAGTATTTTTAGATATTTTTCTTTAGTTATTGTGTTTTGAATATCAATTAAAATAACAAATTTATTAAACGCAATGAGACTAACAATTGTATGATTTATTAAATAGTAATCTTCGGTTATCTATTGGACACAATTAACAGCACTTTTTGTTTCTGTTCTTATGAGCGCTTCCTTTATGTATTTTAATGGCGTTTTCAGTTGAGTTCTGGCGATCTTTTTGTTCTTTTTTTGTTCTCAAAACCATTCGAGTGATTGAATTAAACATTTCCTCGACGTTTATGTTTTCCTTTGCACTCGTCTCGAATAATTGAATACCCATTTGATCCGCAAATCTTTGAGCGTCTTCTGTGAGCACAACCTTACGATTCGGGTCATCGTTTTTATTGCCCACTAATTAATAATTGGATAATAAAATAGTTTAATATAAATGTCTTTAAAGCAATCGATCGGATAATAGTCCCGATTCGAAGAACAGTTAATAGAGGATCAAAAATTGGCTCAGAATAGGCTCAGAATAAATCAGACCTAATATTCTATTAACGACTTCACAGTTTTGGTCGATTTCGTGGAGCCATCGCTTGACGTTTGCAAAAGTGTCGCCATTTGTGACATCGTAGACAACAATCACTCCATGAGTTCCTCTGTAGTAACTGTTCTCAACAAAAGTCATTAAATGATTAAATGTTTGACAAACTTAAGTAAGCCTTACGTCGAAGTAATAGTTCTGAACCTCTCCTGTCCGGCGGTATCCCATATTTGTAACTTCACTTTTTCTCCGTCGACTTCAATGGTTCTGATCTTAAAATCGACGCCAATTGTTGTGATATAACTTCCGGAGAAAGTGTTGTCCGCGAATCTCAACAAAAGACTACTCTTTCCGACGCCTTTCAAAACAAATAAATTATTCATCAAAAGAGTAAAGAAATGGTTGTCTACTGACTGACCGCTGTCTCCAATAATCAAAAGTTTGAACAAATGGTCGTATTCTTTGGCCATTTCTTAGATTTTCATAAATAAATAATACCTTTAATTATATATCGATTATTATTTAAAAATAAGTCTTTTTAATAATTTGTGACTAATTTTCCCAAATATTAGTTAATATAAACATTAAAATCAAATTAATTATCAATATTTGAGTCGATTTAAAGTGAATACAAATTTTATGTTAAAATATATTTCAATGAAATGACTAAAAGATTATTCTTTTGATTAAAATCTTAATTAAAATACGATTAGAATTGAGTTAAACATAAATTTTTGGCCAATAATTGACTGTTTTATCAATGATTGACAGAACACTAAAATCTCAATTAATAACGCATTCACTCAAACTTTCAAACAATTGACAAATGCTTTCAAATCAATGAAATAATAAAAAAGTGTACAAAATATTATTCACTAAATTTTACGTCATTTTTGTAATACATTTATAACCGATATTTGCCTCTCAAGTGATGCGCAAACGCTTAGAAATCACGTGTTATTCAATGAATCATTTCTTGTGATAAATATCTTATAATAATATTTTCAAAGTTTAACAATAAATTGATAATTAGTACAACAATTAATAGAAGATTATTACCACTATTATAACGATGAATACAATGATTACTTCTAAGAAAATGTTTGGTTCAAATGGTATTAAACTTTTTCTTTTGACGACTCGTTGTGTCACTTATGAAGTGACTCCGAGTGGAGAGAAAATAGTGATAAACAAATACCCGAATGAAAAGTCAGCGAAGAAGGAAAAGTGGCAAAACGTTAGACCCATGGGTTATGAGCCACAACTCAGAGATATTAAAAAGATTGAATTCGACGAAAGACTTGAATCGGATCCAGTGATGGCCCGAAAGACGGCTTTCACTAAATTGCAATCAATGAAAGACTCGCTCAGAAACAAAGGGTTTGTTTCAAATGAGTTAACAATAATTTATTAATTTTTTGTTAAATAAATTACAGATTTTGCAGAGAAAGAAAACCTTATAATCCGCCCAAAAATATCAATAATATTATAGAAAATATTTGCAAAGATTTGTTCCCAAATGAAAGTGAATCTGAAAAGTGGTCTAACATTTCATTAGAGAATCCAATCATTAAATATAAGGTATTTTTCAAAAATTCATTTTATTCTGAAAACATTTTTCATAATTTTTTTTTAGTTTTTGACGAAATGTTCGAAACAATTAAGTTATGAAATTCCGAATTCAATGCTTTATTTGATAAAAAGTGTTTCCGATGCTTTCAATTTTTATTCGACTCCTGTCCGCGGAATCACATCCTATGATGAAATGGTTTTAAAGTCGGATCAATTGCCTCAAAATCTTCACGTAATCGGAGAACCAATTCTTTATAATCCCGAAAACGATACCCATTTTGGAGGGATTAATGCCTATCCGTTCAGTACTTATAGTTTTCAAGGTTTGAGGGCTAAGAAAAAATACGGCAACACTTTTAAAGAACATTTCGTTTGGCCCGACGTCTGATTACAAGTCTTTTATTTAATATTTAAATTAAAAAATCTTTGAAACAATAAAAATATTGATTTAAAACATAAAATATATTCAATTATTTTTCTTATGACTAAAAAATGAGAGTCCCTTAGATTTGACTGCTTTGGAATTGGGAACCGCTATATTTCCTAACAAAAGGCGAGCCTTGTCTTCATCTTCTTCTTGTGGTTGAGTTGTCTGAGAAATCTTATTCTGTTCCAATTCGTTTGTATTTATCTTATTTTTAGTGGAGATATGAAACTTATGTTTGAGTGCCTGAGAGAGGAGTACCCGCTTTGAGTCATTTTTGAGAGCCATGAAGAGGTCTAACCACGTCCAGGTTCTGTTATGATATTCAATTGTGGGCAGAATAATGCTTACATTATGTAAGTCCTCTAAATTCTTTCCTTTATTTCCTTTGTATGATATTCTTATGGGCACTTCAGGTATTTTAATGTAAACGAAAGTCTGATTTTTTTGAGCCCTTTCTCTCATCTTTTCGATATGCAAATTATCTTTTGTTATTTGCAGAGTCGAAGTGGTAGTCGACTGACTGCTCATTGATTTATTGCCTGAACTGATTCCAGAGTTTGTGGAACCGCTGGCAATGCTTTGAGTGCTTTCGTCTCTCTTTAAATTATTTTTCTTTTTATGGTTTTTGTGTTCGTTATCATCACTGGTATCGGAATGTGTCTGTTCTGAGTCTCGATCCGGAAAAAAGAATTTAAGCATATTTTTGAAGAAAGCATACGTCAGTCCTAAAGTTAAAGGAATAACATTAACCTCCAGATGTTCCTTCACTGAAATGCCGCCGACGGGCGCTCTTTCTCTACAAAATATTCTTAAAGCAATTTGTCTGTCGAGGGGTATATTCGGCTGTAATTCAGTCAATTGTATGACATCTTTGTAGACCTGATTCGGAAGAAGATTAGAGCAGTGAATGTATCCTAATTCGAATGAGTGCTCCACAGAGTCATCATTTTTGCTGACTTTAGTGTACAAAAAATTACTTAAGACGAGATCAGCCAAACCGAGCTGTCCGTCAGCGTCGGTGAGTCTCCAAACTGCGTGTTTAAAACAAACTTCATTTCTTCGAATAACATTTGCAAAAACAAATCCACCGGATTCTTGAGCCGCGACCTGACGTTCTTTTGTCTTTGAAGCACTGAGTTGTGCCTCTTTGAAACAGTTTATCATAATTGTGAGGTCTTCACTGAATATATTGAGCTGTTCTTTGCACTGGTCGACATCGAATTCAATTTGTTGAGAATCTGATTGAAGTTTTTCTTCTTTATGTGAATCATTTCCTTTTAATTCCTCCAATGCTTTATGAATGGCATAACTCTCTCTTTCCATTCGTTTGATTTGTGCGACTAAAGACCTAACCTTATCCTGGAGTTGTGAAATCGGTTCTCTTTGGTCTTCAATTGAGCTCAACTGCATTTCAAATCTAATACTCTGTTGTTTTTCAAATATCTCTTTTTGATGCGGTTCTACATAAAGGAGTAAATTATTAACCAAATCCATAATCATTGAAAATTGTTGAGAATTTGTGCTGATCTCTAAGTCGTGATGAGTTAAAGTAAAAGTATCGACTGCTATCTCCCGATCCCAGGGCTCTAAAGGTAGTAAATCGTTGTCGTTGGGTAAAGGCGGCACTTCTTCGTATTCATTGGCGTCAACGTTCTCACCATAACTCGCATAAAAGAACTGACAGTTACAGCGCGAAACTATTCTTTGCAATTGTATCGGAGTTTTATCAGTTGTCTCACTCGCACTACTGCCCACCTCTGAACTAACAACACCCCCAACACTCTGACCACTACCGACTAAATCTGGCAGTTCGACGATATCTCGATTATTGCGTTCTTCTATATTGTCGAGTGTGAGCCAAGTAATGTCATCGGCGGGAACTCCTCCCTCATCAACAGTAGCATAATATTGCATACATTCAAGTAATCCGTGCCAGGTAGTCTTTGAATAAAGAGTTCGGTTCTTCCAAACCGGGCGATGAATGCGTTGTAGTATTTGAGTTTTGGCAGCGCTTACGATCACATATCCATCTGTTTCACAGCCGCGAAGCATGACTTGAGAATTAATTAGTTCAATTAACCAGTTATGTTGCAGTACATCCTGTGTTTGACAGGCCTCCACTCCATAAAGAGGGGAACTTTCAGTAGAGACTGCGTTCTCAATATCTTCGGTGTAAACAATATTCGAATTCTCTGCCTCTGCGATCAACTTCTGGAGCATATGAGCCGCGTGTCCCTTAGAAATAGTTGAGGCCGGACTTGTGGTCACCGATTGCTGTGTATTTCGTTTTTTAGGGGAACCAATAGAATGTCCGTCAACTTTAAAAGCTCTCAAAGCATCGGTTGAAAGGTTTCGCTTTAAAAGTTGTGTTTTTATATATGAATCGAAGAGTCCAAATGCAACGTCTCTGTTGTCTTTAGTCCAAGCACCTCTCAAATCGTGTACAACTAATCGATGAGTTGGTACTTCTGAATCATTTTCCCGGACATTTGAGGGGGACTTCGTTTCTCTATTGTATGAAACTTTCTTAACGCTTAAGAAGTATTGACGCTCCACTTCTCCCAACCACTTGTCTTCATTCAAAGTGGTTTCAATTCCCGCTCCTTTGAAAAGAGAAATCTCTACGTCTGAAAACTCGGAATTCATGTAAAGTAAATCCCAAATGGGTTTCGCTCTGAATAAAAAATATTCGAATTAAATATTAAAAAAAAATATTGAGTTCATATTAAACCTGTGCTTTAAGTTGTCGTTAATCGGTATAAATGATTGCAAGTGTTCTGCGCTGTGCGTCAAATTAGAACTAATTATTTCAAAACCTCTTTGTTTACTGAATGACGACCAGTAAGAGATCTGATTTTAATCACAAATTACTAAAAGTTTATTAATTGTAAAATACCTTAAATTTATGCAAATAAATAGTGACGCGAATTGATTTAAAAACCCTTCCAAAGGGTTGTTTTCTTGGTTTGACGTTTCCAAACAATTTCCCCCTTCGGGTCAGACGAGGAATACCTGCAATCATAAACATCTTGTTTTCGAGCCAACGAAGTGTTGAGTTATAGATTAAGACATTGGGGATATCCATTTGGTCCGCATTCGCACAGACTATTTCTTTGGTTTCTAAAGAGGCCGAAACGTTGAGATTATGCGACCGAAAGTTGCGATACGAGTCATGGACCTGATTACTAGAATATTCTGGCACTTTGTCGGGTGCGCAAGGCATAACTGAGTGGTGATCATTCTTGTGACCAAAACAGACCCAATTCAAGTTAATATAAACGCTAACATTAGGCAACTGAACGATTCGGCACTCGTCGTATTTGGAGGCCGTGTGCACTAATAGATCCAAATGACCCCTCATCAGAATCTTTCCGGTTAACCACTCGAGTGATGACTTTGAGAGTGCGATTTCAATCAGTTCTGTTGAATTGTACGGATCTAATGATGCGTGAAATAGAATTGACAACTCATCGGACACAATCACGAGTGGGCCGTGAAATAAAAAACGCATTTTATCCCACCAGGAAAGGGATGGACTCGGATCTAAACTGGGTCTGAAAATTAATTCAAATGCTAACGATAATTGCTGAAGGACTGGTTCCCAACAGGCCCCGTGAGTGTAACTTAAGTTTGATACTTCGAAAGTCAAGTCGTGGTACATTTTCATTGTAGTCATACTCCTCTCAATACGAATTGGTTCGAAATTTGATCCAATGTCTATAAAACAGGTTCTTTTAGCCCGATTACTGGCCTCCTGTTCTGCTCCCAAAACTGTTCCATTAAAATGTAGATTTCTGGCCTCGGTCATTGGGTGAGGAAAATCACGCAAAGAAACGACTCCATTATTTATATTTCCAGTAACTCTTCGACACCAAATTGTATTAAATCGTATGTCTTCTGGAAAAGGACTTTCGTTATCGATTTGTTTCAATATATTAACCATTTTTTCATAAGTATTATAACTGGAATCGCAAACAATTTCAAGTTCTAAGCCCTCAATTTTAACAGAAAAAAGTCGAGTTCTCATCGGAGAGGAGTCATAAAGTTTTTTATGGCGTTCTATATATGTCTTTGCATTTTGTTTGGCAAAAGCGTTATGCAGTTCATCCAATTTAGACGATGGAAGTAATATATTCTTTCGTCTTCTCTCTTCAATTTTTTCAGACAACATTTGCCATCGTTTCAGACTCTCATTATATTCATCTTCAAGAAGTTCGTAGTTATCACTGAGTTTCACTTCGAAGGGGTCGTCCGCCACTTCCATAGAAGCGTTTTGTATTTTTACCAAAACGTCGGGAAAAAGTGAGGCCTTTAATGATTTATTTTCATCTGATTTGTGGAGTTGTCTCAACCACTTTATGATTGTTATGAACTTTTCATTGAATAGTTCCGCAAAATTATATAAATATGGAAAAGAAATGACAACATTTTCTATTGAAAGAGTTATGGCTCTATTCTTCTTCGTCTCTAAACTTGGATTCAAATATTTCTTTCTGTTTATTACTGAATGAGAATCGGTTTCAGAAAACTGATTGATACAAATGTTCTGAAAAGGAAGTGATTATTAAAAATTTATTAAAATTCATTAAAATAATTACCTCTAAAGTCATTATTTTATTATAATCGAAATGAAGCGAAAGATTTTCACACTTTGAACTTATTTTGTTTGAGGGGTATATCGAAAATGAGAGGTATTCGGTTTCAAATGCCATAAAATTACCAGAATTTGTCAAAAGAACTCCAATACTTATTTTTCCGTCGAGTTTGATATGAGTCGAAATAAAAGTTAACGATTCGACGGCGTTATTGGTTTTATTTATTAATTTTGAGAGAAATTCTTCGTATAAATCAATTAAAGTTATATGAAATGATGGATTCCAACGAAGGAATACTTCTTCTGTTAAACTAATAGTAGTTTCGTGAGTGTCGTAATTTAGATTTAGTCGAACAACAGATAAGTAAATAATTCTGTGTTGAGTTAATTCAATAGCTCTCAAACAAGAGAGTGTAGCCGACGGGGCATACATTGCACTCAATGCCAATCCATTAATACTTGAGGTTAGTTTTGATGTGTTTGAATCAGTGGTCGCCGAATCGATTCGAAGCATTAGATCAGAAGTAAATAAATTAACGGACGAAAGATTTATCTGAATTGAAGTCGAGAACATTTTGCTATTAAAGGACGACTCCGATCGCGAATACTTTCTTAAATCATATTGACTTAGAAGTCGAATAAAATAATCTAAACTAATTTGAATTCCATCCATAACGCAGTGGACTCTTAGTTCCGAGAGATTCATATGACGGCACTAAACATCAATTACTTTTAGGTTTAGAATTCCTATAAAAGAATACCTTCAAGAATAACATCGATGTGAAAAGAGGAACATGTTTTTGATGATATTTCTTTAGTGAGTTAGGATTAGCCGGTCGTAATTCTCGGTCCCCATTCCAACACCAAAATGTTTCCAATAAAAGTTCAAAACTGAAAGTTTTATCATTTTTTAAAAACTTTTTAAACGATAATAAATGAATGAATGAATGAATACCTCATTTCTCTAAAAAGAGGATCTGAATTAAGAACATAACCGAACTTCGCATGACTTAATCCATAGGTTACGGATGGATTGACTGCCGATACGGGTTTTACAGAAAAAGAGATATCATTTATATCTAAAGAAGCGCTAAATTTTGGTAAATTTCTCGAAAGACTATTAGCTATTGGAGTGGTCTTAGAATCACTGCAAACTGAATCAACTTTTTTTTCATATGAATTGAGAATTAAGTCAATCCAATAATGGATTTCTTCGTCATTATATATGATATGACACGACGACAGCTCTGAGACAACAAATAACTGTAACTTTTGATGAATAGATTTTTCTTTTTCAAATTTAACGATTAAATTGATTCGGTTGAGAGAAGAGACCATTGCATTCGTGTCATTCATTGTCATCGAAGACACGATAAGTCGGGCCTCGAATTCAGAACAACTGGTTTTAGATAAATCGGCTTCAATTGAATTAATATTTATTGCTAGAGCTTTTTGACCGGACTCTCGGACTAACTTTAATGAAGTTCTCTCTATTTTAAAAGCGGCGCATTTCAGTTGTTTTAAATTTAATTTATTGTTCATTATTTTAGAGATCAATCCTTCGCTGTATTCCGGACTACTTTTTTGTGTCATTTTTCTTGCCTTAAGCACCGGTAGAATATCGTATAGAATGAGTTGTGGTTGAGTTATGGTCACTTCAGTTGAGATCTGATTATTAGCTTCTATTCTTAGGCTACACAGCACTGAAACGGATACCTGTGCCAAACATGTCTCTCCTTTATCTTCTTTTACGTGTTTTAATAGTTTGAGAGAAATTCCTTCAAAGTTTGTGATTAAAAGCAAACCATTGTTTCGGGAATTTGTTAAATAAATTTGAGTCATTTGAACCGTTGAGTGAAACAGACATTCATTGACCACATTTTCATTAATGAGACCCAATTGCATAAGACTTGTATTGTGAAGACATATAGAGATGAACCTCAATCTCGACAGCGATTGTAAGAGATTTAAAAAGTTTACTAATTTTGAAGTCATTTTCTTCACGTCTTTAGTTTTGGTCGACGTTTTGGACTCCTTTTGTGAGGCATTAAATGATTTGATGGAAGTAATTAAGTCGCCCTCAAATCTAACGTCAGATAATTTTATTACAAGAAGTGACGCATACTTTTGATTCATTAATTTAGTGGACAAACCAATGCTTTCAATTTCCTAATCATTTTAAAATCAGTTAATTATTTAATTTTTTAAAGAAAAAAATGTTAAACAAATGAAATATTAATGAAACAAATAGTGAATCAAATACTGACCACATTTACTCCTATTTGTGGTAGACTTAAGACAATTTGATTGATACATAAAAAGCCGATTCTATTGATTTTTAATTTGATTGAATACTTTCGACTCAAATACCACGAAATCAAATACAATACAATTCTATAAATTATTAAAACATTTGATTAAAAACATTTAAATAAATGAATAGATTTTTCTAATAAATAATTACCGAATCAGAAATAAAACAATTATCGGAACACAAATGGATACAACACTTAACAAATACATTAAATTTAAATCCATTTCACAATATTTTAATTAAAATTAACGGAAAAAAGCGATAAATGACTGGACTTTAAATAAATAAAATCCAATGACTTTAAGAGATAATGAAATTCAACTCTAATTTCAAAATCAAAATATTCTTCATTTCATTTGATGTCATTTATTAGTTATCATTTAAATTACATTTATATTCATTACTGAAAAGTGACTAAAAGTTATATAAATTATTATTATTAATGAATAGATTTACTGTTAATTAATGTTAAATATTTGTTTTGATTCAAATGAAAATATTGTCGTTTTTGACATCAGCTGTAAATACCTTTAAAGTGACGTCACTTAAAGGGAAATACTTTTGAGTCGTTTAAGACTTAATTATTTACAAATAATAATAATTATTATTTATTTTGAGAGCTTCGGGTACGGCTCGTTTAAGATATCCGACCGAAGTTTCGGGTGAAGCAACGATTAGTCAGAATTAATGAAAAAAAGAACTTTTTATTAAACTAAAAAACCGTTAAAATAATACAAATGTTATAA
>JAQIXI010002281.1:0-10736 GCA_034700165.1 Galumnidae sp. Gr-Ori-00277
CATTACTAGTATTTCATTAACGGATAAACTTATGTACATTTAATTTGTTTTACACATTTTTATTATAGATTTGATTCACATCTATTACTTTTTAAATGAATACTTGTAAGTTTGTTTATTAGTCATTCATTAAATAATACTAATGAAATATTATTAATTTTGCTAGCTCAAGTTTAAAAATTAAGCTTTTTTAAAGCTTTTATATGAATCTTTCACTAAATTTAATCGGCGATTTCTGGCCAAGGACATGACCATTAGCAAAAACTAACTTCATATTTTAATTAAGCCATTTATTCTGAGTTAAGCCATATATATTTTATTATGATATCAGAGTATATTATATATGTTCCCTGGTAAGAAATTTTTATTAACTTTATTAAAATTGAGCCGAGAAGTGTATTTTTGTTTTTTAATATTCTTGCTAATTTATAAAATCAGAGCTGTCACGAGAAGTCACTACTCTTAAACTCTTTTTTACCGTATTTAACGCCATTTTCATTACTTATAATTTTGTAATTCATTCGTGGTTTGATTCTCGACTTAAGCACTTTAATAAAACGTTTTTTTACTCTTAAAATTCATTTCTTTGTTTGATTTACATTTTTTTTGCTAATATTTCTTAGTTTTTTGGTTTAAAAGTGATAAAATACTTTAAATATGATTAAATTTTATGCATTTATAAAGGAAAACCCCTAAAACCGCTTAATATGGGATTTATAGCGATTTTAGGGATTTTTAGTGATTTTTATATGAATTTCCACCTACCCAGAGCGTCCTTCTAAGCTTATTTTTCTTTGTGAGTCTACATTTGGCAGAAGGCCCTATTTAGATTTAAACAGAAAATCTAGTAGTGTCCATTGAATTTGACCTCAAACCCCGTTAAAAGTTTTATAGATTAAATACAAATTCATTTTATTTTATGAATAATTTTTTATTGAAAAATTTGGAGGGGCTTGCTCAATATTATTTGTATTTCATAAACTTTACCCTGTTATATTTATATAAAATAAATCTTACCGGTTCTCCACCTCCTCCTTTACCTCTGATTCCATTTGTTTCCATCAAAAGAGTTAAAATCACTATTAAAAACGAAATTCTCTTTACTCTTTGAGTCCTCATTTTTAGCAAATATTTTAAAACACATAAAAACAAAATTTTTAAATTAAGTTTAATCAAACGTTTTCTGTTTTATATTATACATTAATATTAAATAATTAAAATTAAGTTAAAAGAGATAAAGTTAATAATAAAATATTTATTTAAAAATAATTTTAAAATCAAGTTGAAACAATTTTTCAATTTTATTTGAAGCAAGTTCTTTATTTATATTGAGACGATCCTTATGTGGATAATTTTATTCAAAACTATTAATTGAAGATAAAACACATTTAAACAAATCTACAAGATAATTAATGTCAATTATTAATTAATAATAAATAATGTTAAAACATTTGCGGATATAACTATCATTAGGTAGTTGAAATTTTGCAATTTAATATAATCCAGACAAAACCATAATTGAAGATTAAAAATAATTCTCAAATGTTGCAAAATAGTAGGAATATAACGTTTCTCCAATTTTCTCTTTAAATCAATTTGTTTTGAATTTGAATTTTATTGAATTTCTAAATAGTCTTACCATTATAAAAACTATAATCTTGATATAATAATTTTTGATATATAAATATATAACAATACTTTGAATTATATATTTATAATGCAAAATGAAAATAAAATTTCTGTATTTTCCCAACCCTAAACAGGCTTCAAAAGAATTTTATTCTTGTAAAAATTAAAGTAAATTATTATACATACAGATTTTACTTATTTATCAGAAGTTATTTTAATTCTGAAAGAACTTAAGTTTTTAGTCATTTGAGTCAACTTTAATCTGAACCTCAAATTTGGCAGTAATTTTCAGATTCTGTGCACAACTCATCCCTTTTATCCTTATTTCTAAAAATAGAATCCTTTTATTCATTTCATTTATTTAAAAATCAGAGAATTTGTCTGAACATAATTTCAAATATAATTTCTTTAAAACTTTTATTAATATATTTGTTATAAAATAATTTAATGAATGAATTGCGATGTCTTCGAGCTATAGATAGAGGAGATGTAAATCTAATAAAACAATTGATTAGTAGTGGCCATGACTTTAATGGTGGAGTGGGTCAGAGACGAATGCCTCCCGTTCTCTACTATGCGGTTGAGAAGAATTTTGTTGAAGTGGTTCAGCTCTTAGTAGACATCGGGGCTAACGTCAACATCAAATATACGCCTCAACTGAAAAATTCTTTATACAGTGAAATGCAAAACCCCCTGCAATGGCATTTCGGCTGTAAAATCTCTCACATATAGAACAAATTTATTTTTGAACTGCAACTATGGTTTGGGCTGAATTTTATTCCATCAAAAAATAAACTCTTTAGCTTGGATAATTTTAGCATTATTTCATAAATTAGGTCAACTTTCATAACTCAAAAATTAAGCATGATAAAATATTGTTTTACATCTTATTTTATAGGCCTTGAAAAATAAGCCGATAAGTGTTTTGGGATTTTTTTAATTATCTCTATTTTTAACAAAATAATCAAGATAAATCGTAAAATTTTACAGGTTTTACAAACCAATTTAACAAAAACTATTAAGCCGAACTTATTGAAAATCGAATCAAATATAGAGATCCTTTTGTTAAATATCATATATTAAAATGAGCTTGTTAAATTAATCGGTTTTAGTTTAAGTTTTTTGTAAATTTATTATGAAATATTTTGTTGTTATTTTTTGAATTTTATTTATTTACGCGAAATTTATATAGTAATATCTAAAATTCATTATAAAATTCAAACTAGCAATTTTACCAAGCTTTTTATTGATAATTTATCTAGTACAGCTACAAATATTTTGCAAGTTCACTAATATTCAAACTTATGATTTTGATATTCATTTAAAAGTAATTCTAAAACGACACAAATTAAAAAATTTTTAACTTAAGGGTAAGTTTATATTATTTTTATAATCTCATACTTATCTCATCTTTGAGACAAATTTTTGGTTCAAATCACTACATCCTACTAGGCCCTATTAACTAGGGTTACCAGTTGAAAGGTAAACAGGTCCACTTAAAAATCAAGTAAACTACTTGATTTTGCCAAATTCTAATCGGTAAGTTTAACAGAAATACTAACTTGAAAATTTAAAAATTCCTTTTAAAAATTATAAGTTACCCTGTAGATTGATTTTACAATAACTCTTATTGAATAAGATATTGTTTTGTTTATTTGATTCTAAAAATCTTATCTGGCAACATTACTCACTATTCAACAAAGGGTTTAATGCTGAGTGAAAGGGTTTTTGACTCCTTACAACTACTATAACCCTACTGTACTGTTCTTATCATTAAGAATTTTTGCGGTCTGTTTTCTTCATCGAAATATATTTATCATCGAAAATCTGATCCAAGGTAATTTATATATACTTAACAAATATTTTTAAAAATGTTGACAATTTAGATTTAAGTCTTCATTATATGGTTACAATGAATCTAGAAAATTAAATTATTTGTCCTGTTATTGAAAGCATTATAAATTTTGAGGGATACTTAAGTCAAGATTTTTTAAATGTATTCTTCAGTCAATTACACGAATGGTGTCGTAATATTAAAGTAAGACACGATTCATGTAATTGACTGAAAATTACATCAAATGAATTTAGATATAGAAATATATGATAAAGGTGGAAATAATGTAAGACAATTGTTCTCAGAGGAGACCATAAAATCTTTCTGAGTCTCAATATTAAAGAAATTAGCAAGGTCATTACACAATACTTAGACTTCAATTAAATTTCAATAAAATTTTTGTAAAACTTTACGAAATTTTTTTTTTAATTAAATGTTCACTATTAAATCTTTTTCGTGAAAAGTGTGCAAGGTAAGTTCTCAATTGTTTTCTATATTTTAACAACTTTAACTTTACGTCTGTGGACTAGCTCTACCCAAATTAACCACAGCCTAGCACACCCTAGAGTCAGGGATGGGCAAGGTGTTTTTGACATAAAACTTTGACAAATAATGTCTTTAGAGCTTAAATTTAATTAATATAAAGTATAAATATGATTTACTATCCGCGATTGTACCATGCATAATATATTTTTCGAATATTATGGTCTTATTAATTTGATGGGATTTTAAAATTTATATTTTTCTTAATAGAAAGTCGATAAAAAAGGAACTCTGATATTGAAAATACAAAATATCATGTTCACCTTGGTGAATAGAATAGAAATATATAAAAAATTTATGTCATCTTATATGTCACAACTATTTCGTTAATATTTTCTTTACTCATTTTAATTATTGTCATATATGAATAGATTTTGCTTGCACATGTCACATGGCTTACTCGAGAATTTTTGACTAAAACGGTAAGCCTGACTTAAACCATTCGATTTACCTAGGTAATTTATATTAAATCAATATTATTTCAATTAAAATGAATATAACCCAGTTAAAACAAAATAATTTCACGGATAGAATTTAATTAAAACATTTCATTGAATTTATTTTAAGACATTATTTTAAGGGAAAACCATAGGATTGTGACGTGTCTTAAGTTAACGCATCACAAATACAACACATTTTATAAAACAATACTTTTATTCAAAATTAATTGAAACAAAAATACATTTAATACGAAATTTTTGCCCAAAATATGGATATAATAGACTGAACACGACTTAAATGGTGGGCACTGGAGACCCGATAGAAAGGTTTAGTTTAGCTCTTGCAAAAGGACCACACTGTCCAGTGAACTTATGTCACCCATAGAGAATATATGGATGACTTAGAGTTCAATGGATTAAACTCATGATTTTGGAAGTGATAAGGTTTAGTGTGAGGACTGGTGTCCGAATAGATGTGATTACACTGAATGTGTATGGGTTTGTCTAAGACTAATGGATGGAAGTGGTTATGGTTTAAGGCAAAGGCTTTTATAGTAGGGATAGACTCAGTGTTGAGGTTTTAATTATGGGTCAATGAATGGAATATTTAATTGTTGGGCTCATATGTGATCCATAGTTGAGAATATGAGACTCAATATAATGAAAATTGAATGTAAGAGGAATATTTTTGCCCAAGCTAATTTTAATAAATAAAGATAACAGTTTTAATTAAAACAAATATTTATTAAAAATATTTATTATTTATAAAATTCTTTGTCATCCCATACTTAATCCTTCGGCATTAAATTCGCAATCAGTTTTACTGTCATAAGAAATCAAAATATTATTTAAATACTGAAAAATAAATTATCTATTGTTTACCATCTTGAGGCATCAAATAGTGGTAGGCAATACTTCATGCAATCATTGTATTGGTCATTGTAATTCGGTTTTGTAATCACTTCGATTGTGACCAATAAAGCAATAGTTATCAATAGAAACAAATAAATAAATTTATTAATAGTTTACTACTTTTGGGTTCAACTCAAGTATTAAATGCTTATTTGTTATGTCAGTCTTAAAGTGGGAGTGACTTATTACTGGATCAAACATTTAGCGTATAATTTATCCAAAATTAGGGGTCGATGCAAACATATTATACAGAAACACATAATTCGAAAATAATTCATTTTACACAAACTTTAATCACATGATTTGCTTCTAAATGTTTGCGTCGATCCCTATTTTTTGAATAAATTATACGCTAAATGTTTGATCCAGGAATATTTATTCCAAACTCTCTGTAATTTACCTGGTGGTAATAAATATCCCCTACATATTTTGTAACTGTAATAAAAAATCAAAATATAATTTAAATAATGAAAAATAAATTATCTATTGTTTACCAAGTTGGGCCATCATCTTCATATACTATTTGGCAATTCCACATGCATGTATTGTAATTCTTTTTGTAATTCGGTTTTGTATTAAAGCGTTTTAGCACTTCGATTGTGACCAATGAAACAATAGTTATCAATAGAAACAAATAAATAAATTTATTAATACTTTACTCCTTTTGGGTTCAATTCAAGTACACTTAAACCTCTCTAAACTGAAATCCTCTATAAACAACAGATTTCTGAGTCCCGATTCACTCCCTATACTAACCCATTATATAAATATTCTCTAAACTGAACACCTCTTTATTCTGAACACAAAATTTTAGTCCGAATAGTATAAACAACATTTCTCTATAGTGAGCAAAATGTTTTAAATTATACTCTATTTTCAACAAAATTTTAAAAATATCGGTCTTTACTTTAAAACAAAATAAAATTTTTAAAAAATTAAACGTTGATTTAGTTGTAGGCATCAGCTAGTTAACTATAAACAATACAAAAACTAAGTTATGTATTAGTCATTATCCTGTTCATTTATCCTTTTCATGTTTTGAATACTTTTCAAATGTGTAACCCTTTGCTATAAATTCAATGTAATTCACTAACTATTTAGTAGTCTGTCTTATGTAATGGTGTGCACACTATGTTTTCTATGTAGACTTTTGTACTTGCTAAAATAAATGTTTGTGACTAACAATTCTATATCTACATAGTTATTAAAAAGTTGAATGGAATCGAGTTTTTTTTAAGAAACACCAGAAATGTTTTTACATTTAACTAAATTAAAGAATTTAATGATTAAGATCAGAAAATTTAATAAATTTCAATCCAATTACTCAATATTTTTCTTAAGACTAATTTTAATATTCAATTACTTTAATTTACTTTAAATTATTGTAATAATTGTCTAAAATAATGATATTTTAAAATCATTATATTTTTAATACTCATTAATGCAAACCTCTCTATACTGAACACCTCCTTAAACTGAACAAGATTGTTGGTCCCAACAGTGTTCAGTTTAGAGAGGTTTAAGTGTATTAAACTTCTTATTTGTTATGTCAGTCTTAAAGTGGGAGTTATTTATTACTGGATCAAACATTTAGCTATAATTTATTCAAAATTAGGGGTCGATGCAAACGTATTATACAAAAACACATAATTCGAAAATAAGTTATTTTACACAAACTTTAATCACATGATTTGCTTCCAAATGTTTGCGTCGACCCCTATTTTTGAATAAATTATACGCTAAATGTTTGATCCAGTAATATTTATTCCAAACTCTCTGTAATTTACCTGGCTGAAATGAATATCGATAACACGATTTGTGACTGTAATAAAAAATCAAAATATAATTTAAATAATGAAAAAGAAATTATCTATTGTTTACCAAGTTGGGCCATCTTTTCCATATTCTATTTGACAATTCCACATGCAACTATTGTAATCGTCTTTGTTATTCGGTTTTGCATCAATCACTTCAATTGTGACCAATAAAGTAATAGTTATCAATACAAACAAATCAATAAATGTATTCATAGTTTACTCCTTTTGGGTTCAATTAAAGCAGGGATGGCGAAAGGGGGGTATTCCGGAATACCCCCCTTGGAGAGCAAAATTGGCAAAATGCCCCCCCTAGGATTTTGAACCCTTAGCATTAGCGTTTATGGACAAGCACTAGGTCTGTCGAGCTTTTTTGCTCTAGGGAGGGGTATTTTGACCATTTCACCCCCCTTGGATCGAGACCTTTCGCCATCCCTGATTAAAGTATTAAATAAAAAATTGGTTTTTCTTAGAATTTATATGAAATTTCAATAAGTTTTCATTAAAACACATTTGGATTTTGAAATTTTATCCATTTTTCATAAAAAGGTTTATATTTAAAACAAATGGACACTATATTTGTGTAAAAGTAGTAAAGAGATGCAAGGGTGTTTTCTGACTCCTTTCCCAATATCGTTCATTTTTATTTATCAATTGTCTCTTTTGGATAAATTATTTTATTATAAGAAATGTGTTTTCATAGTAAACAAATGACTTAATATTAGTTCTATTTTTTATTAATTCAATGACATAAACATTTTCATTAAAATATATTAATATCAATGATGGGCAAGGACAATTTCATGAGAGGGATTGTGTTTTTGGTCATTTGTCTCGCGGCACATGTTATAGCCTATAACTTATAGGCACTATGATTCATAACCTTATTACTAATAAAAGGGTACATTTACTTTAAGATATGGAACTAAATTCAATAATTTACTATAATTCACAGCTCTAGTGATTAATAGGAAACCAAATATAACTCTAATTCTAAGAGTATTTTAAATAAATGAATTAAAACTGAGAATATTTATTAATATTTTGTTATTTTAATAAATTACATAAGAAGTGACCAAAATTTAAATAAATTTAATATTTATGTAAATATAATATTATTTACACATTTATAAAGTTTTAAATATTTTTTAAATGAATAATTAATATAAAAATAGATAATTTTTTTAGAAGATTATTTTGAATCTTTACCTAATGATTACCATGGTAATTTATCATTTTGGCCGCAATATTTGTATCATTCAGTATTAAATGACAAACTCGTCCTTCCAAAAATATATCGTATTTAAATGGTTTATACCATTTACATCTATCAAAATGTTTAGTTGCATCTTGGCATTTGTCGGAATTTTTAATTATATTATCTATTTTGACTAGAAAATTGTACATGATTAACAAGTCAAAGTTCTTAAGTCAATACATACAAATAACACATATGTTTTTGCTAAATGTACTAATTCCAGGTTTATAATTTCCATCCTCTCCAAGTACCCCAGCGCATTGTCCGCATTCAACTTTATTTGTTATAGTTCTATTGCACTGATCCGGACATCTCTAACAATTTAAATTAAATTTCATTTTCATAAATACAGTAAAACCTCTATAATTGAACCCGAGTTGGGAAAAAAAGTTAGGGTCAAATAGAATAAAATTTTATTTTTCAAATAATTATAAATTAAATGCTTATCTAATAATTAGTTATTTCTTTAACGAATATATATACTACACCTTACTGTGTAATTGTAGTGAAAAAACAAGTTTTGAAAACAAAGCAATAATCACTACATTTACCAAGATTTTTCAATAAGATAGGATACTCGCATAATATTATAGACTGTCAAAGTTTAAATTCAAAATAGAATACAATTTTATTTTATAAACAATTATATATTGAAAAAGTGGAAGAATTGGCTCAATTTTATCTGTATGTTGTGTTTCATAAACTTTTATCTGTTAAATATTAGTAAATAAAATAGTATATAAAATAAATCTTACCTTTTTTGTACCCTCACCCCACTTACGATGTGGATAGGCTCCATTTGTTTCCATCAAAAGAGTTAAAATTTCTATTAAAAACAAAATTATCTTTACTATTTGAGTCTTCATTTTTAGCAAATATTTTAAAATACATAAAAATAAAATTTTTAATTAAGTTTTATTAAACGTTTTCTGTTTTATATTACAAATTAATACAACTATCCCGAACTTGTATATTCTGGGATGGTTTGCTTTATATTGTAAGGGTTAGAATTTAGACATGGTATAATCAATTATTTAAATAATTTTGACTAAAAATCTTAAATAAATTAATGATTAATATTAAACAAAGTTTGAGGGCAAAGCTTATAACTTGGTATCGGAAAAATAGTTCCTATTTTAGTATCTTAAACTTTCTATTCCTGACTCTTTTCCTCTATTCTTGATTTCAAATATCTTGCTCATTTGAAAACAAACCCCTAAATAATTAGTTCAATATTAAAACTTTAACCCTTACTTTACGTTGTATCATGATCAAAATTTATTATAGTGAAAAACACTGACCAAAGGCCATCACTAATGTCTGACAAATGTAAGCATTATTTTGTTCAATGAATTAGTCGACATTATTCCTAGGTAAAATTATTTCATGTGATTAAGCGCAATTCTTAAATATTCCTAACCTAACTTATAACCACTACATTAAGGGTAATATCTAGACTCTATCAATATCTAGATTTCAGAGTAATATTATAGTTAATAATTATAGTTAATGTATAACTAATTTAGATTTAATTAGTTATTAAGTTATCAAACGTTTTCTGTTTTATATTACAAATTAATATTAAAAAAATTAAAAGTCAAAAGAGCTAAAGAAATTATCCCCATTTGGGAGTTTCTGTGAGCTTTTGCTTTATATTGTGACGGTCCTAATTAAAGACCTGGGAGAATCCCAATTAATTAAGTCCCAATTAATTAGAAAATATTTAAGATATATTTATTTAATAAAGGACATAATATAAAACAATTTGATCTAGGTTTCCTTTTCTTAAACCCTAAAATAAAACCGGTAGAAAGGGTTAAAGTTGAAAACTATTTCACATGGGTTTACATCAGTTGAAATTGTTTCACTAGATGCTAAAGTTAATAATAAGATACTCATTTAAAAATTATTTTAAAATTATCTTGAAACAATTTCTAAAGAGCTTAAGAAAGGTTTCAACTTTGTTGTTGAATTTTAATAAAAATTTGCATAGTTATCAAGTTATAAATGTTGAATATCAGGATAATAAAATTAATTTGAAAAAGTCACTAGAAAAAATTTTATGGCAAAATTGTGCTCGACATAAAAGTTGATATAATATTTTTGTCTTAAATGATTATTGAAATTTTTTTTCGAATATTTCTTTAATACAAAAGCCTTCTTATGCATGATAACGGAAACTTTCTTAAAACTAATGGAAGATATGATTATCAGCAATGTATGTTAAAAATTATATGCCCGTTACTCCTTGGTAACACGGTGAAATTGCACGACGAAAATCTTAAATCGATATTTTGATCGGAAGG
>JAQIXI010002282.1:0-10736 GCA_034700165.1 Galumnidae sp. Gr-Ori-00277
GGGGGGTGGGTGGGTGGGTTGGTGGGTGTAAAACGAAAATATATACTACACCTTATTACATAAATGTAGTGAAAAACAAGTCTTGGAAATTACAAAAAAATTCAAAATACTTAACTTGGAACTAAATAATATAAAACAAATTTCAAGTAGCTTACAATTTCAAATGGATAAAATAAGTAAGTTTCATTTTAGAAATTTTTATATATTTTTTAATATATCAGTTAAAAATATAATATAAACACTATTATTTGAAAATATTAAAAATTTAGAGGTATTTATAAATTATTAATCATGGTGTCGCCTCATAAACATTAATACTTTTAATTTATGAAATTCGTTTTTGATTTACAAGACTCGAATTACCAAAGTAAATTATATTAAATTAATATTATTTTAACTAAAACTAATAAAATCAGGGATAGAAAATTGTGGGTATTCCAATATACCCTCCTGGAGCCGAAAAATCGGGAAAATATCCCCCTGGGATGAGCGCGAGAGGACCCTTCCTCCAGCTGGATTTTTGGCTGAATTATTGAAAAATCGAGAAAAATTGAGCGAAAAATACAAAAGATAGCTGTAATTGTTAAGAAAAGTAACAGAAAACACAACAAAAATGTGTTAAAACATCAAAAAACGAGTTTCTAGAGTGACTTTTTCAAACTTCAACTTTTCCAAATATTAAAAAAGTGTTTTTTTTGTCGTAAAATTCTTAATTTTATGCTTTAATAGTGATGAAATACTTTAGATATGATTAAATTGTATGTATTTAAGAGGAAAAATACATTAAAAACACCTAATATGCGATTTTTAGAGTTTTTTCAAAATATTCCACTGAGCCGAGACCAAAATATTCCCTGGCAACCCCGGGGATTGAAGTCTTTTGCCATTCTTGATATTATATATAATTAAGTAGAAAATAAATATAGGAAAAGGAAGCATTTAAGTCTCTTAAGAGAACTATGCTTTTGCTAATAACGGAAAAGTTACTCTTGTATTAGTAATTTCAATACTTTTAATGCATTCAGTTTAAAGCAGAGTCAAAACTATTGATAATAGTAATTGACTTTCGGACCACCACATCAAAAAACGTACTATAGGCTATCACACTTTTCACTACATTTACGGAGTGATATGTAATATATGTATTTGTTTTTCACGCACCCACACACCCGATTTTTGTTACGGGGAATTGACTCTTTGAATATAAAAGAGTAAAATATAGCCTAATGCTAGTAATTGAAAGACAGGAAGTTTTGTGGCTCTCGAGAGGCCATTCTATTTATTAGTAATGGAAATTTATATCTAGCTTGAGATCTTTCTTTTTGTCCGTAAATGAATAATTATTACTCAGAATATAGCCGTAAATGTAATTACTATACGCTTTGCTCTCAAACCAAGTAATTTAATAATTGCTCTTACTGTACTTGTATTAATCGGATTATATTATTACGTAAACAATATTTATTGTTTTATATGATACAATTTTCTCTTTAAAATCTCGATTTATCATATACAAAATTTAATCCGTAAATATTATACTCATTCGGTTTATCTTTAATCTTGTTTTAAAATATTTTACAATTTTTATTCAGTACCGATTGATTATATATATACTTAACTACCAAATCAGCAAGAACCTCAATCAATATGGCCTTATTTTAAATGGGAAGAAATAACATTAAAATATGAAGGGTTATTTTTCAGAGCAGATGGGGGTAATGGGTTTAATTTTGGAAATACACAAGAAGAAAACTCACCTCATTTAATTGAAGTGGGAAGAGATTACTTATATAATCAAAGTTACATTGATGTCGTCAACTTATCACCAGATAATTTATTTAATTATGTCTTTACTTCATACGTCCATACAAAGCCTGATCCAGAAAATGTCATTGGTTATAATTATTTGAAATTCAAACTCTCATCAGGAGAAGTACGACCTAAAAATCAAGCCATTAAAATATGGTAAAGATCAGGATAAATTTTTACCAAAACTAACAACTATTCAATTATTATATAAATTTTTTGTTAATTTTATTTTGTCTATTATATAAATAATATTTAAACAAGATAAATCTGTTCAATAAATTATAATTTTATTTTTTTGAATTGTTAGTAATTCAAGCATTGGTCTTCTGAGAAGTTTTGCTTTTCGAGACAATTCTTAGAAAAGTTGAGACAAGTTATTTGAGAAATAAGTTATAAATTAACCTATTATTGAACAAAGTTTAAAGTCTACCGCGTCTGAACCACGGATACACTAATCCACTCATATACTAATACAAGCGTTCACTAAGCCGAATATTCATTTTTACCTATACATAACTACCAAAATATTCAACCACCAACCTTTTTATTCACCCACTCATCCATTCCTTAAAGATTTTTAGGACTGATTTTTAGAAATTAGCAAATGTATTATGTTACCCAGGTTGAGTTTTTATTTTGTGACCAACGCTACCGATCCCTTCCCTTTCAACGTCAAAATATTTACATTTTAAACATAATTTATTGTTAACCCTTTTGCACTCGTTTTGTGCTCAACACACTTTGAGCGCTCATTCAGTGCTCGACTCCCAAACAGAGCACTTCTCAACAGATTTTAGGTGTGTGGGTGCGCGTAAAACAAATACATATACTACATATTACTTTGTAAATGTAGTGAAAAATTGAAATTATTGTTTTTAAAATTAATATTAAATTAAATCTAAATTCATTATACATATAATTATCACTAAAGTTTTGGTCGTAAATGTAGTGGATATAAGCTTTGCCCTCAAACCTTGTTATTAATAGTATTGTAGGAGACAGGGAGGTTTTTTGTTAGTAACGGGAGAATATTTATTCGAATATTAACGGGTAACATTAAAGCTTATGTTAGTGAGTCCAAAAACATTATTAGATGTGTTGAGCCGAAGGACCACCACTTTTTCTCCATAAGAATTTCTTAGGTGTGGTTGGCCGAATGTCCCCCATTTCCTTTTCATATAGCATTTTTAGTTATGGGAAACCGAAGGGATACCACTTAGTAAGACATTGTTAGGTGTGTTGGGGCAAATTTATTATATTTAGTTATGGTTACCCAGGTTTAACCTTTATTTTAATTCTTGATTTTTTAAAATATTAATATTTTTCCTTTTTAAACCATTTTTAATTTATATACTAATTTTTAACCTAAACAAAATGTAATGCCCTTAAGTTTGAACGCAAACCTTGTTTTAATTATTAAAATATTTTGTACATAATTTTTAATTTGAATTGATGTTCTAGTATTGATAATGAAACATTTTCGAATTATATAAGATTACTTATATTTTGTCACCAAAGAGCATGTCATGAAGAGAATTGATGTAAATTAAATTTAATAAAAATTTTTAATAACAATCTATGAGTCATAAGTTTATGTTAAATGAAAAAATTAATTATATAAACATAAAAAGTTTTGCTCTAGATCATTTTACACTTTCATAATAAACTTTTGAATTATAGGCAACTATTGCTTTTATATAGTGTAACGTTTGGCCACTTTTCCGCGGCCATTGTTACGGCAGTAGCGGCTCCTGGACTCAACATCGAGTCCAGAGTTGCCACTGCCATCAGTAGCGACGGCCACTTAGAGCTGAGGGTAAGGGCTAATTATAGCCATCAAATAAAGGGGTTATACTCGATAACGGTCCCGACCGACGGCACGAGCGGCTTACCGCCGGCCAGGACCAACTCAACAAAACGGGAGACTACTTACTCTTTAGTAGTGATGTTGTCGCCGACAGCGAAGAAAGAGTAAACAAATTAAGTCAAAGACTTTTATTAAGAATAAACTAAAAATCTAAATCAAAATCTCTCCTTAAAAACTACAAAACATCAGCTCTCATAGCCGATCATATCTTAAGAATAGCGACAGTGCAAGAGTTGACCAATTGAAAGCCATGCCTTAACGCATGACTTTCTTCCTACCAATTAATAATAACCTAGGGGGTGGGGTGACTTTCCTTAGCAAATTACGACCAATCGTTTTCAAGGCTTACATAATTACCCAACCGCGCAAGTCTATTGTCGTAACAATATAACCAAGGGGTAGTATTCTCATGACTTAGCAGTATAATCAAGGGGTACATGAATGTAGAATGGAATAGAGAGGGGATGTGCAAGAGGTATTACTTATCAGGGAAGACCATGGTTGTAGTATGAGTGAGGCTAAAGGGCAAGTGGGTTAGTTAATAAAGACATATTTACAAGTGCAGTGGAGTATATGGCTGTAGACTCTGGATAGTAGTGTTGCGTACAGATGAGGGGTTGTGGGCTAAGATAGTAGTGGTGGGTACGGATGAGTTGGTGTAGATTTAAGACAGTAGTTGTAGATATGCATGAGTAGTTATAGGTTAAGTATAGAAGTGATGGCTATAGACAAGTGGCTGTATACTTGGGACAGTAGTGATGGATATGGATGAGTGGTTGTGGTAAAAGAGAAGTAGTGTTGGGTATGGATGAATGGTTGTGGTCACAGAGAATTGGTGTATATGGATAAGTGGTTGTGGTCACAAAAGAGTGATGGGTATTGATAAGAGATTGTGGATACGGAGGAGAAGTGTTGGATATGGATGTGTAACTGTAGACATAGGACAGTAGTATTGGGTATGGATGAGTGGTTGTGGACTTTAGACAGTAGTGGTGAGTGGCTGTAGACTTTGGAGAGTAGTGGTGGGTATGGATGAGTGGTTATGGACTTAAGACAGTAGTATTGGGTAAGTAGTTGTGGACTTTGGATAGTAGAGTTGGGTATGGGTGGGTGGTTATGTACTTGGGACAGTAGTGTTGGGTATGGGTGGGTGGTTGTGGTCACAGAGAAGTAGTGTTGTGTATGGATGGGTGGTTGTGGTCACAGAGAAGTGTTGGATATGGATGAGAGGTTGTGGTTACAGAGGAAGAGTGTTGGGTATGGATGAGTGGCTATAGACTAAGGACAGTAATGATGGGCATGGAGTGGTTGTGGTCACAGAGAAGTAGTGTTGTGTATGGATGAGTGGTTGTGGACTTAGGACAGTAGTGGTAAGTGGCTGTAGACTTTACATAGTAGTGGTGGGTATGGATGAGTGGCTGTGGACTAAGGATAGTAATGTTGGGTATGGATGAGTGGCTGTGGACTAAGGATAGTAGTGTTGAGTATGGATGGGTGGTTGTGGTCACAGAGAAGTGTTGGATATGGATGAGTGGTTGTGATCACCTAGAAGTGTTGGGTATGGATGACTAGTTGTGGTCACAGAGGAGAAGGGGTGGGTATGGATGACTGGTTGTGGTCACAAAGAAGTGTTGGGTATGGATGAGTGTGGACCTGGTCATTTAGCGAATAAACTCCTAATCTTATAATCAAAAACAGATCAAATCGAGAATAAATACTGTTACTTTCTGTGGTAGTTTCGGTTCAATCAAAGCAGTTAATGAATCTGTTAATCAACTCTAGTCCCGTATTCCAGTCGTCTGTTTTGTTGTCACACTTCAATCAAACTCTTCAATTTGTAGCACTAGTCTTAAGTTACTCCTAATAAATAGCACTGCTCTGAACGACTTCAATTATAGTAATAGTCAAGTATTGGCCGCTTAATTTAGTCAGTGTTTGGTTTTGGCGCACCTTTGCGTCACTCAAAGCCTTTGCATTCTTTAGTTATAGTTGTTGGCCTTGAGTTGGAGGCCAACAACGCATTTCACTTCAATATAGCTGAAGAATGCAAAGCGGTTTGTATTCTTCAACTATAGTGTAATCAAGGTTATTTCTTTATATTTCTATTGCATTGGCATTCATGCACTGGTCGCCAATGCAATTACTTTATAAAGTAAGTATTGTTTATTGATTATTATTTGAACATGGTATTAATGATTTACCTTGTAATTCTAGATTTACCTTGCAAATTATGATTAACCATGATTCTTATGCATTTTGCTATAAAACATTCATTTTGTTATAAATGATTGATGTTGGTATAATAATTATTTGTGATTGACCTTGGCACTTATGATGATATCTTTACAAACATGGTACTAAACTTTATTTTTCCATTCTAGATTGAACTTCATATTTGACCTTGCTACATATATTTCACCTTGTTGCTCATAATTATTCTTGCTACAAATAAATTACCTTGCTACATATTATTCACCTTGCTACATATAATTCACCTTGTTACTCATAATCATTGCTACAAATGATTGACTTTGGTATATATAACTAATCTTGGTAATTATAATATTTCTGGTATTTATGATTGATCTTGCTTTTTATATTTAACCTTGCTATTTATGATTGATATTGCCACACATGATTAAACTTGTTATTCATAATTGATCTTGGTATTATATAATGATATATTTAACTATGCTAATTATGACAGACCATACTAATCAAAATTATTTTGCTATAAAGGTTTGACCATGCTATATATAAAGGATTGATTTTGCTATAGAAATTTCACCATGTTCCTAATTAGGCTAGGCTTCCATATATTATAATATATTTTCTTATCAATTTGAGTTAAATAAAAATTATTTAAGTACAACAGATAATTTCTTTAAATTGTTTTATTTAAAATCTATTGTTAGGTTTGTAAGATAATAAAATATAATATTATTTAAATAAAGTCTTTAAATAAAATCTATGTTCATCTATGTATCGAAATTTGCAAAATTCATTAGAAATAATAATATTAAAATATTTAGTTACTAATTATTTGGACATTGAATTTATTTATGTTTATAGAATTTATTTTTATTCTATCCTATGTTCAAAATTAGCGAAACAATTATTAACGATTACAAGTAAACGAAAGTTAAAGTTCAAACTTCAAACAATCAAACCTTAAACTTATCAACAAAAATAATATTCCTCCCATAATCTTATCCTGGCTTACGTTAATAATCCCAAATACTGATAAACAATTTTTCAATACACTCATGTGATTATACAGTAATTTACCCTTACACTTAAACAAAGCAAATTTTTACTTTTAACTATATTTTTCAGGTTATTTTCCCAAAAACTATTTTTAAATAAGAACATGGTTATATAATTACATGACCAATTATATTGTGACAGTCCTGTGAATCAGGACATCAAATACACAACAATTTTAAAATAATTAAATGTTTTATTAAAACTTAATTGAAATGTAATTTTAGTTATTTCAAGCCTAAAATCCCTATAAATTTTAACCTCTATTATTTGATTATCTATTTATGATTATTAATATCCATTTAGGTCATTTATAAAGCTATTTGTAAAGTTATTTTTGTCAATAATTGTATTGCTATTTTTAAGCATTGTACTAAAATAACAATAGACTTAAATTAATCTATTTAGATTAAAGTATACAAATGAAAAGGAAATTATTTTTAACAAATAAAATGTTCAGTATTTAAATAAAGTCTATGTTTGAAAAACGAATAATAATTTTTGAAACATTTAACTCTCGTTCAAATCTTAAACATTTGTATTTTGAACAAAAGATCTAAAAAATTAATTGAATTTATATCATAATCTGAGAAAAGATTTTTAAAACTAATTATATATCCAACTAATTAATCAATATATATAATATATTATAATATACTTTAACATTATCATTACTAAAGCATTTGTAAATATCAATATAGAATTGAACATATACTTCATTTAAAGACTATTCTTATATAATAATATATTGAAGTATTGTACAAACATAACAATAGACTTTAATTAAAACAAAAGGAATAAAGTATACAATTGATAGAAATTATCCGTTGTACTTAAATAATATAATATTTATACCAAATTGATAAGAAAATATATTAAAACAATATTTGCCAATAAATCAAAAGTACCTATTGTTTTATTTAAGGTTTCAAGTTAAATTACTAATAAAATTGATTATAAATAATTTTTAAAATTCCTGAAAATATACAGTTGTTATATTAACTATCGTAAACTACTTAAAGTTTAATAGATCGTCCAATTTTCAAGGGGGTTTTATTATTTTTATTATGATATAATAATCTATAATAGTTGGGTTTTATAAAATTTTATATAAAAAAAATTTGATCAAGGTTTAAAATTTTTTATTGATGTTAAAATAAAAACAAGATATTTTTATACAAACTTTAGACAAAATGGCCTTCTTCTCCCAAAGTATTCAAGATATTTAAAAAACAAGGTTTGAGGGTAAGGCCTATAGCTACTACATTTACGGCAAAAATTTAAGTATATAATTTAACTTATTTTATAAGATTAAATTATGTAAATCAAAGACAAAAAAGACTTCGCAACTTTCCCGTTACTAGCAAAAGGCCTCCCTGTCCCCTCCCGTTACTAATAAAAGATGGTCTCTAGAGAGCCATCAACCTCAATGTCTTCTCCATTACTTGCAAAGAGAGTCTGAATTAGCCGTTAATATTCAAAGAAATATTTGCCCTTTACTAGCAAAAAGCCTTCGTTTATTTTCTAATATAAATTTACCCGCTAATCTCTGCAAAGAAGTATTGCAAGCAACTGTACATATTAATCCGTTGCAAGCAAAAAGCGGGGGACGGGCGGGCGCGTGTGTGGGTGAAAAACAAATACATATACTACATATCACTTCGTAAATGTAGTGAAAAATAATTATCCCAAAACTTTTTGATTTTAGTTATTAACCAACTTGTCATTTTTTCAACCAGTATATTTATCTAATTCCTGAAAGGTTTTTTTAGTTAGATAAATCTAGTCTAATTTATATTTGACAGAATTAAATTATCTTGAATTGTTTTTGAGTAATTATTTTAGTGACAGATACAAATTTGAACATTTTAAATTATCATGCTAAAATTATTAATCTAATTGCACAACCCAGAAAAAGAAATTCCCAATTTTCAATTGTACACAACATACATTTGTACATACAGTGAAATGCAAAACCCCCTGCAATGGGGTTTTGGCTGTAAAATCTCTCACATATGCTAGATCAAATCTATTTTTTAACTGCAAATATGGGTTTGGCTGAATTTTATTCAATCAAAAAATAAACTCTTTAGCTTGGATAATTTTAGCATTATTACATAAAATAAGTCATTTTTCCAACTCACAAACTATGCATGATAAAATATTGTTTTACATCTCATTTTATAGGCCATGGAAAATGAGTCGATACTTGTTTTGGAATTTTTCGAATATCTCTATTTTTAACAAAATAATCAAGATAAATCGGAAAATTTTGCAATTTTTACAAGGCAATTTAACAAAAATTATCAAGCCGAACTTATTGAAAATTGAGTCAAATATATGAAAATGAGCTTGGTTATTTAAATGGTTTTGGTGTAACCAAGGTTTTTGTGAATTTTAATATAAAATATTTTGTTGTTATTTATTGAATTTTATTTATTTAGGCTTTAAGTAGTTTATAAAGTAATATCTAAAATTCCTTATAAAATTCAAACTAGTAATTTTACCAAACTCATTTTCATATGTCATATTAAACATAAGGACCTCTATATTTTATTCAATTTTCAATAAGTTCGGCTTGATAATTTTTGTTAAATTGCCTTGTAAAATTTGCAAAATTTTCCGATTTATCTTGATTATTTTGTCAAAAATAGAGATATTCGAAAAATTCCAAAACAAATATCGACTCATTTTCCATGGCCTATAAAATGAGATGTAAAACAATATTTTATCATGCATAGTTTGTGAGTTGGAAAAATGACTTATTTTATGTAATAATGCTAAAATTATCCAAGCCAAAGAGTTTATTTTTCGATGGAATGAAATTCAGCTAAAACCACATTTGCACTTAAAAAATAAATTTGATCTAGCATATGTGAGAGATTTTACAGCCAAAATCCCATTGCAGGGGGTTTTGCACTTCACTGTATGTACACAAAACCGTGATTTTTACTTGTTTTATCGAAATATGCAATTTTCAAACTTCTGCCCTGCCTAAAATACAAATCCGATTCTTATGATTATTGTTTTATATTACACTTTAACTATCCCTTTTTCATATGCACTCATAATGCCTGGTCTACCTATCAGGGTATTCACTGTGATCTAGACCTTTGCAAAGGTTCCGAGTTTTTCATGAAGATTTAATTGGATACAATTATGGTGACAATGGTAGATCATCAGTCGATAGATGCTTATTTTGCACTTTACAGGTTTGAGCTAGCTCGTTGCGTTCCGGAGAAATCCTCAAAATGGCTCGTTTAAAACTTATTTACCGTCCTAATATCATTGATTAAGCAAAGGAAACTTAATATCAAAAGATTTTTATTATATGGTTCTCTTATTATACTGACTCAAAGTTACAAAATATAACATACCATAATATTTTGTCAAATGTTGTGTCGAAAATATTTTTGTAATCTTCCTTAATTTTGTTATCTTTATTCAAATAAAGTACTAAAATTGCTAAATAGTTTGTTAAACATGGTGAAAATTAAGTGGTATTTACAAACAAGGTTTGCGTTCAAACACAAAGGGCACTACATTTACTGGTTAAAACTAGTATATATTTTATTGAGTGTTTTAAAAGGGAAAATATTATTATCCTTTAACTGGCTCTACCTGGATAACCATACGTAAACATACTCAACTAATGCGTCAAAATGTGAGGTATGAACGATGGCGTGTCCTAAAGGGAAAGCCATAGAGTTAAGTATCGCTTCACTAAACATAATCTCTTAATACTAACCACTGGTTCGAGGCATTCGTGGGTTGACCTGTCCTATGATATACTTCG
>JAQIXI010002283.1:0-10735 GCA_034700165.1 Galumnidae sp. Gr-Ori-00277
AATTATATAATGTCTATAATAAAATC
Organism: Galumnidae sp. Gr-Ori-00277; assembly: GCA_034700165.1. Taxonomy (NCBI): domain Eukaryota; kingdom Metazoa; phylum Arthropoda; class Arachnida; order Sarcoptiformes; family Galumnidae; species Galumnidae sp. Gr-Ori-00277. The sequence goes on from JAQIXI010002283.1 coordinate 27, forward strand.
TGACCAAAAAACCAAAGTATACTAAATATGTTTCGGATTTAAAAACTATTTATTATTATAAAGGTAATGATAATAATCTATATCCAAGGTAACAGAATAATAGGAAATTTGAATACTTATTAAAATAACCAATTTTCTATTCATTAAAAAATAGTATCAGTCAAAGCATTACACAAATATTCATTTGTTGTGAAAATATTAATTTTATTTAATTTATAAATTTTTACAAATTATTGGATATTAAATTTTTTTTAATTTTTTATGAAAAGCAATTAAATATAAAAGGGTGTTGGTAAAAATTGATGAGGAAAGTTTTGATGAAATTTTGCTTAAATCTAGAATTATTAGATATTAATGTTTATCTAGTAGAATTTTATTAACATATACTGCACAAAAATTGACCCAAAAGAAACCCAGATGACAAAATTTACTAAAGAATTTCTAAAGAAACAAAGATAACTTTAATACATTACAATTGACAAAGAGTTTTACAAAGTTAATAATATAATTGATAATTTTTAGATATATCCTAGGTAACACAATAATGATTATAATATCGTTCATAATATAATATTAAATGAAATATTAAATGAAATATCGATTAATTAATAATGTTTTTATTGAATCATTAATAATAACATTTAATTCATATTCTTTTAAATCGAAATCATATATTAAATATATTACTAAAAATATTAGGTGGATCAAAAAACTTTGTTTCATCAATAATTTATAAAATATCTGCCTCAAATTATTCAGTGTTATTTTTTTTATATATTAGACTTTGATAAGAAATGCCCAAAATATCAAATATAATGAAAACGTACTTGTTATCAAGCTATTTTCAAATAATTTATTATATAATTTTTCAGGTTCCAGATTATTATATTTAATTATATTTTGTTTGTTATCATTTTTTCATATGAAAATTATTTTTCCAATTATTTTCTATTTATTAGGTGGATCAAAAAGTTTGGAAGGTGGGAAAATGCGAATTTCTCCTAAACTGCTTGGAATATTTAAGTCAAATAAAAAGTTTTATTAACATCTACTTTGTTGTGACGTATGAAGATAAAAATGATTTTTAAAAAGTCACGTAATCAATAAAATTTCGGGACATTTTAAAAGGTCACTCAAAGGTAAAACCTGATGAGTCACCGGTAATATAGTTAATGGATATTATAGAAGAAAGGTTGTTCTTTGATTTAACACTAATATCATTGAAGTTGGTTAAGAAACAAAAAATCTGTGATATATTTAATATTGGTGTTTCATGGAAAAATTTCCATTGAAAACCATTATAAAAATTTTGATCAATTGATATTTCTTATATTTTATGGTATTCCGATAAAGGTCATTAAGTGTAAAAATTTTGTTGTTAGGAACATTTTGATTTGACAGATTTTAAAATAATTATTTTATAAAAATAATTATTTAAAATAATTTTTAACTTTTCCAAACTTGCACTCTGGAGACTTTATTATTTATCTAATAAAAATATGCCCAGCAACAAAATTACTGTACCTGATGTCTTCTATTGATATATCATAAAATATATCAGATATCAGTCGATTAAAATTTTTATTATGGTTTGAATTAAACTTTTTTTTCTAAAACACCGATATTAAATATTACACAGATTTTTTGTTTCTCAACCAATTTTAGTGATATTAGTGTTATATCAAAGAACAACCTTTCTTCTATAATGTCCATTAACTATATCACCAGTGACTCATCAAGTTTGACCGGTGACTTTGACCTTTTAAAATATCCCAAAATTTTATTGATCACGTGACTTTTTAAAATCATTTTAATCTTCATACGTCACAACAAAGTAGATATTAATAATACTTTTTATTTGACTTAAATATTCCAAGCAGTTTAGGAGAAATTCGCATTTTCCCACCTTCCAAACTTTTTGATCTATCTAATATATAAAATGGTTCAATAAAAACAAAATATTTTGAAAATAAATATATTTTAATGAAGTTTATTATCTTTAATTCAATGATTTAGTGTAAAGTTATTCCTATTAAACGAAAAAAATAATTTTAATAATAATTTGGTACAAGGTAAATTCAATGTTAAACTTGGAGTGTTTGCCTTTTTTGCATGATTAAATTTAAACTCAAGTTAAGTTTATACTTTCCGAAATGGCTCTTAAATGACAGGACATAAACAATATACATAAAGCGTAAGCCATTCAACACTATTCGACATAATGTGGTAATAATAGCCCTCTTGACTACTGTTCAGACGATAGTACAGGGTCCGCCATAAAGTCAGTGCACAATATTGTAAGGTAAGGGTACTTGGCGTAGCCCTCGGGATTACCCGAAAAAATTAAATATTGGCAAAAAATAAGTTTTTATCAACAAATTATCAAAGAATAATTATATTAAAGTCTATTTTGTTTTTAACTTTTCAACAAACGTTACTCATTAAAGCAGTCTTTTCAGTAAATAACCGTTTATAAATAAACAGAGTAATTTCTCATCTATTAGACTTTAATAAAGAAAAGCACAAAATTTCAAATATATTAGAATATTCTTTTAATATAAAAGGGGAATAATAATTAAAAACTATTTGTTTGTGGTGGGTGAAAAACAAATACATATACTATATATTACTTCCTAAATGTAGTGAACAAATATAGATAAGTAAAACATAATTTATTCTTGGTAAAATTATCAGAAGACTGAATTTGCTGTCCCTAAATTCATCATTAAATAGGTTTTAAATTTTCCTGAAGTATCTTGGTAATCCGAATTTGACAATTCGATATATCTACACGTAAGATGAACAACTTACTAGGGTTAATAATCTTGGTAGCAAATTAAAAAATATTTATTCCTCTTACAAATCACAATCAAAATTATAACCCATAAAATATGTTATAAAATATTTACTTAAAAGTAGTCAAATATTTATTCAAATATTTATTCATTTTTTCAGAATTTAAATATAAAAATATTTTAATTTATTTTTAGAGTATTACAGTCTACAATGAGATTTATTTAAGGTTTTCTTCAATAAAATTAATTTTCCACTACATTTACAGAGTAAACGGTAGTATATAGAATCGTCTTTCCCCCACCAAACCACCATTCTTTTTATTATTAACGGAGGGGACAGGGATGTTCTTTGCTAGTAACGGGAAAATATTTTTTTGAATATTAACGGCTAATTTAGACTTTCTTCGCTGGTAAAGGAGAGGAGAGGGAGTTTGTAGCTCTCTAGAGACCATTCTTTTTGTTAGTAACCGAGGGGACAGGGATGTCCTTTGCTAGTAATGGGAAAATATTTCTTTGAATATTAACGGCTAATTTAGACTCTCTTTTCTAGTAAAGAAGAGGACAGGGAGGTTGTGGATATTTCTTTGAATATATTTCTTTGAATATTAACGGGTAACATATAGTCTTATGTTAGTAATGGAAGGACAGTGAGGTTTGTGTTTCTCTAGAGACCATTCTTTTTATTAGTAACGGAGGGGATAGAGATGTCCTTTGCTAGTAACGGGAAAATATTTCTTTTAAAATTAACGGCTAATTTAGACTCTCTTATCTGGTAAAGGAGAGGAGAGGGAGGTTGTGGCTCTCTAGAAACCATTCTTTTTATTAGTAATGGAGGGGACAGGGAAGCCTTTTGCTAGTAACGGGAAACTATTTCTTTGAAGCCGAAGGACCACCACTTACTGTCCCTAGAACATTATTGGTTGTGGTGGTCCATAGAACATTATTGGCTGTGGTGGACGAAAGACTATCCATAAGAAATTTTTAGTTTAGTGGATCCAATTTACTATATTTTATTTCAATTATTCAGGAAAAGCTTTTAAATCAATTCTTTATTAATTATATATTACTATTTCCCTCCTTAGAAAACTCGAAAATTTATATATCTATTATAATATGATACTATTATAACCCGAAAATGTAGCTGTGAAGTGCCCTTTGAGTTTGAAAGCAAACTTTTGTGTTGGACATTTTGGTTCTAGCTCAAACAAATATTTTTAAAATTGCTATAAAACACATTATACCGTATAATTTATACGTCATTTTTAGACGTTTTCTTATAAATTAAATCATATTTAACTTATTTTATTCAATTTATTACAAATTACTAATAATTTTGTCAAAAATGCTAATGAATTGTGAAAAATAAGGATAATATAATAAAAGGTTATCAAGCTGAATTAGAATCATGGTGAAATTTCTATAAGAATGTCAATCCTTTATGTATATCATGGTCAAAGTTTTAAATCAAAATAAATTATAATTAGCATGGGCAATCATAAGTATCAAGGTTAAATATAAATAGCGAAATTAATTATGAATAATAGGTTTAGTAATATACCTAGCATAATTGATACCATGGTCATTTCAATAACTTTTAGAAAAATCATAATTAGCATGGTCTACTATAATAACAAGGTTAATCAAATGTCATTATACGATCAATCATGAATAGATGATTAATTATAATTACCAAGATTATTTATATGAATCAAGGTCAATCATTTGTAGCAATAATTACGAGTAACAAGGTGAATAAAGCATGGAGCTGTTGACATGCTAGCAAGGTGAATAATATGAAGCAAGGTGAATAATATTTAGCAAGGCGAATTATATGTAGCAAAGTGAATTATATGTAACAAGGTATAAATAACAAGTTCAATTATCATGATCAATCATAATTAACAAGTTTAGTCTGGAATAAAAAAAAGGCAAAATTTAGTACCATGTTCATAAGTATAACATACCATCAGTACCAAGGTCGATCAGAAATTACAAAATCAATAATTTATAACAAGGTAAATCTTTTATAGCAAGATGAAAAATAAGAATCATTTATAAGTTATTTATAGGTTATTTATAAGTTGCAAGGTCAATCTAGAAATAACAAGATAAAACATTAGTACCATGATAATAATAAAAATAATAATAATAATAATAATAAATAGACAATACTTACCCAATAAAGTGATTGCATTGGCAACCAGTGCATGAATGCCAATGCAATAGAAATGCAAGTACATAACCTTGATTACTCTATAGTTGAGGAATGCAAACCGCTTTGCATTCTTCAACTATATTGAAGTGAAATGCGTTGTTGGCCTCCAACTCAAGGCCAACAACTATGACTAGAAAATGTAAATGCTTTGAGTGACTTAAATGTGCGCCAAACCTAAACGCAGACCAAATTAAGCGGCCAATACTTGACTCGACTGCACTACATTTGATTATAAGTCGTTCAGAGTAGAACTTAAGACTAGTGTTTGATTAGAGCTTTGACTAAAAGTGTGACCACAATTAGACGACCAGAATACAGGACTAGATTTGACTGAACGCATTACTTGACTGCTTTGATGACTAGATCCGAAATATCTTAGAAAGTAAGTACTCTGAACTCTTCTCAATCTGATGTGCTTTTATTGTGTATAAGATTAGTAGTTATTCGCAAAATGACCAGATCCACACTTATCAATACCTGCCACTTCTCTGTATCCACAACCACTAATCAATACCCATCACTTCTCTGTGACCACAACCACTTCATACCCAAAACTTGTCCTCAGTCTCCACAATCACTCACAAATACCCACCACTACTTCTCTATGACCACAACCACTCCATACCCAACACTTGTCCTCAGTCTCCACAACCACTCACCCATACCCACCACTATTATCCCAAGTCTACAGCCACTCACCACTACTGTCCTAAATTCACAGCCACTCGTCCATACCCAACACTACTGTTTTATGTCTACAGCCACACATCCATACCCACCATTATTATCCCAAGTCTACAGCCCCACACCAATACCCACTACTACTCTCTTGTATCCACAACCACTCATCAATACCCATCACTCCTCTGTGACCACAACCACTCATCCATACCCACAACCACACATCCATACCCACAACCACACATCCATACCCACCATTATTATCCCAAGTCTACAGCCCCACACCAATACCCACTACTACTCTCTTGTATCCACAACCACTCATCAATACCCATCACTCCTCTGTGACCACAACCACTCATCCATACCCACAACCACTCGTCCATACCCATCAAACCTCTGTGACCACAACAACTCATCCATACCCACTACTACTCTCTTGTATCCACAACCACTCGTCCATACCCATCAAACCTCTGTGACCACAACAACTCATCCATACCCAACACTACTATCCTGAGTACACACAACCCATCCATACCCACCATTACTGTCCTATACCCACGACCACTCATCCATACCCACCACTATTATCCCAAGTCTACAGCCACTCACCACTACTGTCCTAAGTATACAACCACTCATCCATACCCACCACTATTATCCCAAGTCTACAGCCACTCGCCACTACTGCCCTAAGTTTACAGCCATTCATCCATACCCACCACTATTATCCCAAGTCTACAGCCAGTCACCACTACTGTCCCAAGTCCACAGCCACTCACCCATACCCAACACTACTATCCAAAGTCTACAAACACTCATCCATACCCACCACTACTGTCCCAAGTCCACAACCACCCATCCATGCCCATCATTACTACCCTAAGTCTAAATATAGGTAGCCAACCTGCCCTTTAGCCTCACTCGTACTACAAGCATGGTCTTCCCTGATAAGAAATACCTCTTGCACATCCCCTCTCTATTCAATTCTACATTCATGTACCCCTTGATTATACTGCTAAGCCATGAGAATACTACCCCTTGGTTATATTGTTACGACAATAGACTTGCGCGGTTGGTTAATGATGTAAGCCTTGAAATTGATTGGTCGTAAGTTGCTAAGGAAAGTCACCCCACCCCTAGGTTATTATTAATTGGTAGGAAGAAAATCATGCGTTAGGGCATAACTTTCAATTGGTCAACTCTTGCACTGTCGCTATTCTTAAGATTTTTGGTGGTGAAGATTTTGATTCTGATTTTGATTTAGATTTTGTTTATCTTTAATAAAAAGTCTTTGACTTAATTTGTTTACTCTCTTTTCGCCGTCGACGACAACTTCAAAACTAAAGAGTAAGTAGTCTCCGGTTTTGTTGAGTTGGTCCTGGCCGGCGGTAATCCGCTCGTGCCGTCGGTCGGGATCGGTAATCGAGTATAACCCCTTTATTTGATGGCTATAATTAGCCCTTACCCTCAGCCCTAGGTGGCCGTCATGTCAACGCTACTGATGGCAGTGGCGACTCTGGACTGGGTGTTGAGTCCAGGAGCCGCTACTGCCGTAACAATGGCGCGGAAAAGTGGCCAAACGTTGCAATATATTTATTTAATATTTATTACAAACGGCTCAAATATTAATATATAATTAAGATAAAACTTAGCTAAAAGTATTTTAGTTATGTAATTAATTAGCCCACAAAGTGCCGGGAAATAATATCAAGCAGTTAATATATCTTTAATTTTTTTATTCTTTGGGTATAAATTGTAACTTTTAATATTACTGTAATATAATAAAAGTTTGTTATATCATATAAAAAGTCATATAATATATTATTTCAATATAACTCAGCTTCAAAACAGTAATATAAAATAATCTTTTGATAGAAAATAGAGACAAAAAATATTTAAATTATGAGAAATATTTTAACTAAATTTAATGCAATATTTAACAGATCAAATAAAAGGCATTACTTTATTTTCAAAACTAAAATTTAACATAAAATTTGTTTAGTATGCCATTTATGATACCTTAAGATTATATAATGTCTTATAAATTGACTTTTAATTGTATCATTTAATTACTTGTATTACAGAATGCCTTTGTCTTAGAAAATTGCAAGCTTTGAATGCTATGACAGGGTGAATTAAAGACGAGTCTCTTATATTATAGTCGGAAAGAGTACATTCATAAATAAAAGTGAAATTTTAGTCTATATTAAAGAAATATCATATCTAAAATTATTTTGTTTCCATAAACTATACCATAAAACATTTAGAGATATTGCTTTATTTCTAGTGATAATAATTTAGTTTATTTAACTGAAAAGGTTTATGGTTTTGTTTTTTACTACAATTACGAAGTGATTTTAAGTATATGTATTTGTTTTTCACCCGCCCGTCGACCCACACATTATTATTTAAAATTATATATTTTTTGTGAGGAATTATTAAAAGACTAAATGGATTTCACAGTATTGTTCAGTATGCTGATTTCCTTTTCCAATTACGAAATGAGCATACCCTTGCTATTAATATGTTATTAATCATTCAATACTTTAAGAATTACTCTTACTAATGAATTTGCAAATGTGATAAAAGTTGAGGAACGGACTTTATTTTCACACTTTACCATGTTGGCTTTATATAAAACTTATCGCTTGTGCAATGACTTCAAGTACAACTTGTAGTTATGTTGGTTATGATTACTTACTTGAAGTCATGTAGTTATATTGATATAATACCAGCATAAAGTTTATGTGACATAATAAAAGTAATCTTTTTCTCAGTCCAAAAGTTTGATTAAATATCATAGTCATTAAATTAGATAATAATGTTTACAGATATTCGTATTGATATTTGAAATAACAAAGATATTGTGGACGTCATTTATTTTCAAATTTGGCTTCCCTCAGAATAAACAAAAGAATTATATTATTTTCTGATAAGGCTTTAATTTTAGCCATAAGTTATGTAATATAACTAAAAAATGAGAACTTTTAACTAAATAAAGAAACATTTAATATTTTTAACAAATTTTTATAAAATGATTAATAGTTTCGTTCGAAAATTATATGATTATAAATAATAAAAATAAATAAAATTTATTTAATATTTAATCCAATAAATTATTCGATAAATGAAGTCATTTATGTAGAGACTGTTCTATTAAGGAATTCCTAAACTCAAGGTTAAGTACAGACAGTTTTACAATTTAATGTATGATCCACAGTCGAATTTTTTTTATTTTAATACATGTTTAGAGGTATATACAATTTTTACAATAATATTTGTGATAGAATTAATTTGCTCACAGAGATACTCACAGGAGGTATAAGGTTGAGAATTGCTATATCCCCCTTGGCACCGAAAAATTGTTGTACTAAAATTCAATAAAAAGCTGACTCCTCCTATTTTATGCATTTTTCGAGCTAGAGAAAAATAGAATTTTTTCCCGAATTCTGGACATTTTAAAGTTTATTATTTTAAATAAAATTTTGAAATTTATGCTATGAAAATGACATTAATCTGACTTGTAAACTGTTTCTAATATGGTAGAGCATCCCTGTTAGACCTGTATAAAAATAAAGGATTTGACTGTGGATCATACATTCATTTGTAAGACTGCCGGTTCTTACTCAAGACATTCAAAAAGTTGATCAACAGTTGATCTTAAGTTACTTTTAAAAAAAATTTCAAAGGTAACAGTCATAACATCATTTTCATTAAAATTCATTACTTATTAGCTTTATTTTTGAAATTACCTAGGTATTCATATTTAAAAGAAGTTAATGGCAAGAGTATATGTATGGAACGCAAAGTTCTCGTGGTATGGAAAATTAGAATCCGTGGGCCATTTGTCGATGAAATTAGATAATAGAGATACCTATGTCTCCCATTGGCCTCAGCATAGGGACAAAAGGGCTTTAAAGGGCACACAATCAACCAGGTCTATAACTTTACAAGATGATATCGATGAGGAGGGCCGCCATTACGACGACTATTTTGATATACCGGCAAGGTTGATTAACTGTTCTGCCATTGAAACATGGTGGAATGAGAATAGACCTAAAAGTTACTCACTGTTTGATGACAATTGTGCAAGGTGTGTTTTAGTAGCACTAAGAACTGGTGGCCTCAAGAATTCACCGATTTATCAGACATATAAAGTTGTGGCACCTCTAATAGGTCTGGAAAATCCTTGGAAAATTGAGTTGGAAATTGAGCCATCAACTGCATTTAATAAGATCAAAGAAATGGTGCACAGTTATTATGATATATTTACCCGGTTTACTCATCCACATGGATATATTGAATGAATTATTTTATTGAAATTTTGATATATTATATCAAAATTTGATAATAAATAATGAATTGAATTTGAATTAAGATTTGATTAAAATATTATTAAAAGTTAATGAATGGTATTTATTCGATAAATGATTAAAATGTACAATTAATTATAACTTGTATTTATAAGTTATTATAAGGTTTATTCTAGGGCATTCTACAATGTTCTTCATATTCATTGTCTTAAGAAAATTTATAAGAAAAATATAATAATAATAATAATGTTTATTAGAACGCGTTAAACAAATTAAAGGACTATCCAATTAATCTTGTCCGTCCGGTTTTTCACTACATTTACGATGTGATATGTAGTATATGTATTTGTTTTTCTTAGAGTTTTCTTGTAGCTTAAATTTATTTAAGTAAATGTCAAGTAATTCAAAATTCTAAGTAATATTTAAACTTGATAAATTTTTTAAATATTATAATTTCTTTTTAATTTCACCAAATTATAAGTTAAATTAATATTTTTACCTCAAATTCTCTAATATTTTCAATTTCTTCATTCGGGAGGTATTCTTCGCACTCTTTTCAATGTTTTAATAGAAATATAAGTTTTGATAAAAAATTTGTTTCAAATTTCTAAAAAAAGTATCGATAAGTAAAACATATTTTATTCATATCTCTATAAATACAAAGAGAAAGTATTTAATTATATTAACAACTTTTGTAAT
>JAQIXI010002284.1:0-10735 GCA_034700165.1 Galumnidae sp. Gr-Ori-00277
AGAGAGAGAGAGAGAGAGAGAGAGAGAGAGAGAGAGAGAGAGAGAGAGCATATTTATAGTTTCTATAAATATATTTTAAAATTTAGTAAGATGATTAAAAACTTAAAAAGACAATCTATAAAAAAAATTTCTTCGAAAATATGTATTTTTAAAACCACATAAAGTTTTTAATATTAGTTAAAAAAAAATATACAGTCAGAGAGAAAATTGGAGAGACTCTACTCTTTCCCATATATTTTGTAATATTTGATAAAATTATTTTTTAATCCTACTATGATTTTGTCTAGGTTCTTTTGAAAATAAAAAAACAATTTCAACTAACTAGTATATTTTTCTAATGATCTAATAATATTTTCTAAAATGTCTGATATTAAGAGATATCCATTAAAAAAATTAATCAAAATTGAATCGATAAGTTTTTGTATTTTTCAATATTTTTATTAGTTTAGAAAATTTAATCAAACAAAATTAAGATTAAAATTGATACTGCTCAAATATTATTATTTTGATAAAACTTGGTACCTCTAAGTAAATTAACAACATATAATAAAATATCATTAAAATACTGATATTCAAAGTAATTATGGGAATTAAAGTAATTTAATATAACAATAACTTTTTGACAATTTACTCAAATAATTCCGTTTACGCTAAAAATTTTGGAATTATTTGAGATAATATTTTAATGATAATTGATGCTAAAGAATGTAAATTTTCTTTGGATTGAAAAGTTTTATCAACTTATTTTGGTTGAGTAGTTTTTTTTAGCATAATCAATTTTAATTTTTAGCTACATTTTAATACATTTTAGCTCAATTTCGACTATAAATTGAAAATTTCTTTAAATTTAATAAAATTTAGGCTAAACTAGTTGAAGTTAAAAATTATTTCGTTTCCATAAATATTACAGGAGATGTGCGAACGAATAGTCTTCCAATTTCGGATCCGATTGTATTCGTAAAATTTTAAATCTTATAATTTATAAAAACAAATTAATTGGTTTTAAATACTTTACTAAACAGAAAATATCATAAAATGTAATAATAATTATAAGAAATTTTAATAAAATTTCATAAAATAATGAAATTGAATTTATAAAATTTGATTATAACTTAAAAATTATAAGTTATAAATAAGCAGGTACTTATGAGTGGGGTAATTTAAACTAAATCGATCAAACACTATATTCTTAAATATAGTTAAGAAATTAGCTCTTTGTTAGCCTAATGTTATGCTTCACTCAAATTCATTTTAATACTAAAACTTAATAAAAATCTTCAAAATTTTGAGAATATTTTTTAGAAAAAAATAAAATAATTTGAGAAGCAATTTATATAATGTTGCTTGTTTATTAAAAATACTTGAATACTGACATGTTATGTCTTATAAATTTTAATGAATAACTATCAAAATTTTGAACATGTTCTTTTAAAAATCTTTTGCTAACTTATATACGATATTTCATTCAATTTACCAAGGGAAATTATTTGATATGATAATGTTAATTATAATTTATAATTAAATTTAACAAAATATTTACAATAATCTAGCAAATCGGAAATGCCAAAATATTAGTACCTTGGTTTCTGCCTTTACTGCCCATCACTGTTATAAGTGTGTCTTAATATTAAATTGATATCAAATCTTATATAAGTTTTTTGAGTTATATTTTCATTAGTTATGGATTTCCATTAGTTTTGGCCAAAACTCAAAAGTATTTTTCTTATTTTGAAATTTTTCATTTCGTTATCAAAAAATTACTTTTCTTTTTATCCGACAATTTTTCTCTTAATATTTTGCTTCGAAAAAAAGAGATAAAAATATGGCCATAATTTCTGTGGGTTTTTATAAGTTATTAAAAGTAAAGAAAAAGTGAAGAAAAAAAAAATGAAAAACCGGACAAAAATTCATTTTATTTTTTCCATTAAATTTTAACGAAAGTTTAGGACTTCTTTAATAAAGTATCACTTATTGATTGCATTTAAATTAAGAATTATTTTGAAATTTTTAAATTTTTGATGAAAAGTGTGATAATTAGTATGGAATCGTTTAGTAGTTCAAACTTAATATTTATCTAGTTATATTTTCAAATAAATATTTTTTACCTCAAAATTTAAACCCATTTTCGCGGTTCCCCTCTTTCTTGAAATTTATTTTTGGTGGACCCCTGAGGTAGAACTCATGGCCCGCGAAGAGAGTGCGAGAGAGAGAGAGAGAGAGAGAGAGAGAGAGAGAGAGAGAGAGAGAGAGAGAATTGAATTATTGCTTTTCATAAATGCGACGAAAAATTCCTATTATTTTTCATTTCTTACATAAATCCAGTTTTTGTCTCAAAAATAGTATTTTAAACAAAATATTTTCAGTGCGTGTGATGTGTCGCACAACCGTCTGTCCAAATGAACCATCATTTATATCACACACTCCTTAAAGCAACAAAAAATCTATAATAAATTGCTTTAAGGTTTCTATTCTGCCATTCGATCGCACAGTCATTGATTCTGATTAGTTTATGTGCTCTCACTTTTGTGAAAAATCTCACCTGACTGTGTGACGGGACAACTTTCCCCAAATGTTTATCTCAAATTTTCATATCTATTTATTAAATAATAGCCATTTTAGCTAAAAAGCTCTCTCTCTCTCTCTCTCTCTCTCTCTCTCTCTCTCTCTCTCTCTCTCTCTCTCTCTCTCTCCCACATAGAAAATAGGACAGGGGATACCTGGTGTGAGATGAGCTCAGAATATTTTTGTTGTTAGTTTGATAGACATTTTTCGTGATTTTTGTTGTGAAGTCTATTTGAATGAGTGATTATTAATCAGTGATTATCTATAAATTTATTTATTGGTTTGAATTGAGTGCTAATTAGGATTTTTATTTTACTAAAATTGAGTGAAAATTCTTCTCAATTAAAGACTTAAAAATAATGATTAAAACGATTAGAAGAGTGTCAGACAGTCTATCGTCAGTTTATTATAAGTAAACACGTTTTGCTGGTTTTAACGAATGATTCCCTAATATTCTGTCTATTATTAGACATCTTTTTTTAATCAATTAAAAGTGAATTTCGAAGAAAAATAATTTTAAGTGCATTTACTCTAAAATCAAAGAATACTAATGTATTTGAATTGATTTCTGCAGTGAATCCGGTTTTTCAGAATTGTTTGAAAAAAAATCAAAATTTAAATCAAATGTTTTAAAGAGAAAAAATGTTCACAAATTTAATGATAAGACTTGAGTCCAGAATTAATTACAAATGATATGAAACTAATGTCAATATATTGAAAGAGTTGTTAAAAACGACTGAATTTAAAGTAATTTAATGTTGAATTCGCCGATAGACTCAAATAAGTAAATATTCTGAGCAAAAGACGATTAAGACTTTGAAATGATTGTAATAAATCTTTAGTTAAAAGACAAATATAAATATAAATTCACCACTTTTTTGAAGTTTACGCCTAATCTCAAATCAAATCATAAAAAATAGATTTAATTGTAATTAAAGTAAGTTTTAAAACAAAATTATTATTTATTTGGAAATTCTTTAATTTTACGTCAATTTTACGACTAATACTGAAATTATAAAAACTTTTAATTAAAACTATTGAGAAAATACTTGAAATTAGTCTTAAGTTTTCTAATTATGATTTCCATATAAGAGTTGAATAATCGTTAAACTGTTTTAATGTTTACTTTTCTTATCAATAAATTTAATACTAAAACTCCTGTTTATTATTCAGTTTAAATTAGTTAACATTTAGTTTATAGATTAAAACTGAAAGACATTTTTAAACTATCCTTACGTCCAATAATATTACCAAAAGTTAGACTAAAAGAAATTCTTTAGAATCGAAGAAAGTCTTTGAAAAATAGAGTCAAACAAATAATTTATATACTTATGAGACGAACAACTTTTGCTGTAAATTAAATACTTTTTAAAAATTATTGGAAAAGTAAAGGACTTAGGAGTCAGTCCTCTTATTTCACTTAATCTGAAAATTGGTATAATTGGACATTAATTGGATATTAAATCATTAAATGTTAAACAAAAGTCATTTTTTGTAGTTTTAGTCAATTTTTCTTAAGTTCTTAAATGACTTTTCGACTAATTTATGAAAAGGTAATTCTATTACACAAACGATTTGTTGAATTCTTGTCATTAATCTCTTTATTGATTATACTTTTATAGGAAAGAAATATTTTTGAGAGCAATTAATTTTGACAAAAATTCTTAACAAAAAATATTGGTTTCAAACATTTAAGTTATGACCAAAAAGTATGAGTCGTTGAAAATAAGTGGAAAATAAATAAACTTTTCTGAAGTTATTTAATTGTAAGAATCGTTTGAACTTCAATACCAATGTTTTGAGGTCTACACGCGATCTGACCATTAAGTGTCATATAATTTCTAAAATCAATTATTTAATATTTATATAAGTCTTCTTCCAATTGGTTTTTAGACGAAAATCAGTTCTTATTTCGACTATAATTATGTCAAAACTGATGAAAATTATTGATTATTTTATTAGTAAAACCATTCAATCATTAATAGAATGGTTTTATTCGTGTTTCAACGTTATAACTGTTAACTAACAATTGGTCCCAGCATTCAATTGTGGTCATATCAGAGTAGTTTTCGTTTGCATTAATGATATATCAATTTATTTCTATGTTCTTATTAAGAATCTCTTTGTAAAATATTATTTGAACTTGATAAAATTGAATAAGTTTGAAGTTTAAAAGAGTGAACTCCAAACGATGGAATTCCAAACCATTGGACCAAAAATATCGATAAGTTTTACGATTTGGAAATAAGTCTATAAAATGTGACAATAATTTTATACAAAAATCTATAGAATCACAAAAACTAAAGATTTGATTAATATTGAGAAGAGACGTGACTTCAAACCTAAATTGAGTCTAAATTAGCGGTAGGTTTAAGATATGGATCAACAAAAAAATAATTGTTTAGTGAAGTCTAAAAAAATATGAAACATATCTTTTGCTAAAAAACTAAATTCTTTAAGTGATCTCTCAGTCGATAGACGTTCAGTAAAAACACTATAAATGTGTTATCGATAAAAGGCGACCAAAATTCTGGAAAATTGTATGTATTTCTGAATCACTTGAAAATGTGTTCTTATCTATATTTGAATGTATTTGAAAAATAGTAATTTTCAAAACATATGACAAAATGAATTTATTTATATATTGGTCGATGTCTTTACTAACTATAAGCCATTCGTTTCTCTTAGATATCGAGCACTCAATAGATGTATCATAAGCTGAAAATGAGGTGCTTCTAATGGGGACCGGCAGTAGACACTCGTCACTGACTGGTGAGACACCACTGAATTTTGCTCATCACTTATAATTGGAGTGTCAGAAAAAATGAAAAATAAATGCAGAGCTCTTCGCGTGATATCTCTAATAAATATTTGTGGCTCAACGTCTCTAATCAACTAAAATCCAGTCTTTATTCACAACTATTTAAGTGAAAAAACTATTGATTTCTAAAAGAGAAAAAAATTAATTTTATTTTCCATAAATAAAAAAAATATATCGAATTAAATATAAAATGACTCTATTTATGAGATATTGGGATAAGTCAGAAGACATTTCAAAAGTTAATAGTTTGTACTCTAACTAAAGTTTTGGATTAGAGATAACTATTTGGTGTTTTGCCTCAAACGCTATGCCTTTTAAGAAATGAAAAACTCAACAAATTTTCACAAAAACTTCTTTTCAGCGAAAGTATGAGTGTTTTAGTGCTTTCAGTACTAAAGAACTAAATAAAAATTTTAAGTAAAAAGAATGTGTTGAACACATATTATGGTTGTGTGCCTCAGGTCAAGGTTCAGGATTAGATCCTTCTTCTTAGTCAATAAAAGCTGAAATTAGTTATCATATGAGCGCTGGTATTGTTTTGCTATTCATTTTCGATTAAGTTTTCAGAGAATAACTAATAAATAACTGCATTATATGTATTACTCATAGAAAACATTTAAGATTAAAGACGATGAGGACGACCAAGAGTTACTTCTTCTACTTATTATTATAATTTAAGATTAGATTTTTAAGAAATATGAGTAATGCAAATAAATTAGTTGTGTTTCTATTGAACAAGGTTGCCTTATGAGAATGAAATTAAATTTTCGTGGAAAACCTGGCGCTCCTCAAAAAAAGAAGGTCTCCTCCAGTGGTCACCTCTTAGGAACTGAAATAATAGTTTCAATTATTTGAGAGTAAATATCGTCAAAAAACTGGTATTTATTACTGTAATTATAGCGGCGTTCGAACAATGAATATAAAGAAATTGATTTAAACTTTTGTGAAGAAAAAAAAAATATTTGAAATTAATTTACGCCTTAAAAGTGTTTTATTTGTTGTCAATAATACCGGACTATAGACTACAAAATATAATAATTAGTATTCTTTGCCATAATTTCATTAGTGATTCCTTTTGTGCTCTGAATTGTAAATTATTTAAAGACAAAAATAAAGTTCATTTTGACTTTGATTTATTGAATTTAACAAAAAATGAACTAGATAATTAACAATAAAATATTGGCCTTACATAATTCTTATTATATTTCAATATAAAATAAAATCTTTTTACTTCAAATTTGAAATGCAATTATTCCAAGATATGTTTTTGTTTGAACTGAACTTTATAATATTATCAAGAACATTAATAATCTCATACACATATTATACTGAATGTTATAAAGGATTGACAACAAATCCAGAATTAGTACGAATTAACTGCAGTTAAACTCAATTTAATGACATTTTGAAGTCAATTATATCGAATACATAATTAATTCGATACTATCTATAAATCAATAAATTTTTTATATAAGAAACCGATTAATAACTTATTTTTTTTAAATATAATTACAGCGAAAAACTATAAATCGATTTCTATTCGATAAAAATTTTAATTACGAGTAAATCATAAATAATTTGATCTAAAAAACAAATAATTTATGCCATAATTAAAGAATTATTTGAAAAGCTTTGAATATTTCATAAGAAAATGAATATTTAAAGCCATAAATGATTTCATAGAAATCACTAATTGATATAATTTTAGTACTGATATTCAAATTAAGTACAGATTTAGACACTTATATCACCATGATCATTTCACTTTTATGAATTCTGTTCCTTAATTACAAAATAAGTTAAGAAAGTATTCCCTTTCTATTGAAAAGTTAATGATTTTTATCGTAATAAACGTTTACTTATAAATAATCAGTCGATTTAAAAACGAATATATTTATACTTTAATGGCTTTCAATTATATTATGGACTTATTATTGAGATTTTTTGAGTTATATTTGAATTTAATTGAAAAATATATAATTGTAGTGAACAGTACTATCCCTTTGACAAAGAACAGGAAATGAGTCTAAGAGTCAGAAGAGAAATATAAAAAGATGAGTCGGACCTCAGAGTGAAGCCTATTATTGAGTGATGAACTCGAATACAAAGAAAACCTTTAATTACCGAATGTTTGTAAGACTGAAAGCATAGGTTTTATTAAGAATAATAAGAAATAATACTAAGAATAATAGCAATAATAGCCATAAATCTCTGAAATACGGCTCACAATAAAACGTGAATTAAGAGTAAAATTGAATGTCTCAGAGAGTCTTAGGACGCGTGCCTTACATGCAATTCCTCGAAAGATCACATTAAAACACTAATACCACTGATATTACACAAAAGGCTCGCCTCTAATAGTGGCCTAACCCCGAGGCAATTCAATTCTATTTGTAGAGAGCATTAGAAAACTCGGAACTTCTAAAATCAGGTCTTAAACTTGACTTCCATTACATTATTAATGAATTTGTAATCTCTACCAAACATTTGCCGTTTAATTGAAAAAAGGATAAATGAGTATTCATTTTAAACGCTTTTATGCGATTAAAATATATAATTAAATGACTTTTTTCTCAAATAAATAGAAAATTCGGAATCAAATTATGCAAAGATTAAGAAATTGGACTGAAATCTGTTCACTACTGAGTGTCCAAAATTCAAGTCTAATGATCGATAAATTGATGGGAAGTGTCTTTAATTCTGTCATTTAATTAATTCCTTTTTTGGCCTTTTATTATAACTCATAAATAAGGCTTAACTTCAATCGTAAAGTGACTATAATTATATAAAATAATAACTTTAAATAATTAATAATTATTAAAATATCAAAAAAAATGTTAAAATTTATTAAATACGAAGATTTCAAATAAATATTAAAGAATATTCTAGTTTTCATTCGATTAGAAGCTATAAAATATGAAATTTTCAAAAATTATGACTAAAATTCTAAAATTATTGATATTTGATTCAATGAAATATAAAGTTTCGCCAAAAAACTCCTAAAAAGGATTTTTGAGACGAAAATATTGTGAAAAACAAAACTATTTTTTCCTCTTTTATTGCGTGAAATGAAAGTATAAAATTAATGCAAATCTGAAACAAAGAGAACTAAGAAATCTTAAGTGAAATGATTAACATATTATTGGGAAAAAAGAGGTGAACAGCGTTTCTATGAATAATTCTTTAATAAATGTCCGCTTAATTTATGGTAAAGAGAAGGAACAGACGATTACACAACTATTGAAGAAATACTGTTTACTGAGCCATTGCTGAGCCGAGACATTAAGGGATTAGTATTTCAAAGTTGATTACAGGAGAGGAAACAACTGTTGACTCTTTTTTTCAATGCTTTTATGGATTCATTAGAGTTCACGAAAGGCTCAACAAATCACAAAAAGTCGAATATTTTCGTTATTTTAAAGTCAGAACTAATTCTTTCCTTAAAATAGAAAACAGTATTTTTCAGACGCTTTCCGTATATTTTACTTTTAGTTAAGACTTTCTGTAATCTCGACGTGAATTATAGGAATTACTTCGACTACTGTTTGAGTCAAATCTTTTATGTCTCTCAACTTTTTCTGAGGGCTCACCGAAAGAGTCTTTTGATTTACTAAAGTTTCCTGAATGAGATCCACTAAACTCTTTTCCTAATCTTATACATCGTTTCCAGGGTCTGTCTCGACATCCAAATCTGAGTTGCCCTGATTCTTTTTTACCACCGAAACCACCGCCGAGTCTACGAGGTTTCCAACCCTCGAGAGTTCTTCCAAATTCATAGTCAACTAAAATAGTAGAGCCATCGATGACTTTCTTGTTGGCCCTTTCGTACACTTCTCGAGCAGTTCGTCGGTGTTTATACTCAATAAAAGCGTAACCCTTTGATAATCCGGTCAAAACATCTCTGACTAAACGCAGACTAACTATTGTTCCGTGTTTTGAAAAATTCTATAAAAGGCGTCACAAAAAGATTAAATAAAAATTATAATTATTTCAATTAAATTATGAATAATTGATTAAAATGTTTGATAACAAATATATTAATAAATGTAATAAAATGTATTTCAATCATTAATTTGTAGTTATTTTCCTTAATTTTAAAGTTTGAAAACTAATAAATTTAAATAAAATCTTTTACTAAACAAAAGTCTTTTAAACCGTTTGTCTTAATTGAGATCTAAATCTATAAATTGTTTAAATGATTGATTGCTTTTTAGATGAAATCAAACAAAATTCAAATATCAATTGAAAACATTTATCGAAATATATTTAAGATTTTTTTTTGTAAAATAGTTTAACTAAAGGTTAGGTTAATAACCAGTTTTACTCTGGACTTAAAGTACCTTTTCTAGAGTTTGTTCATCGGTATTAAAGTGAAGTCTGGCCACAAAGACAGTACATTTTGGGTCACTTTTCAAAGTTTTATTAATTTTATATTTTGACTGAAATATAATTCAATTGATTTAATAATTAGTGATTAGAAAAAGACAATTATATACAGTTAGTGCCCGAATAACTGCCCTGTCGTGGGGTCGGTCACCACTACCATCGATGGACCCAACTTTAATCGGGTCATAGACTTTGGCCAAAGAACACCATTTGTCACTCATTTGAATATTAATCGACAAAACACTAAAACTAATTAAATCATTAAATCATTTCAAATAATTTGAATGAAATCTATAAATATTTTTTGTTTACGTTTTGAAAATCGTAACAAAATCTTAGATTATTTACAATTCATTGCAATAAAAGAGACATCTCTTGACTAGAATTTATCGCAAAAATTCATTAAAAAGTGTTTCAATTTTTAAAATTTATTTATTGTAAAAATGAAAGAATAAACCGATTTATAACTGTTTTGTCTTTTAATAAAATCTTTAATTTTACCAAGCTCAATTTCACTGGAACAGATAGGCATTTGCCGAAAAGAATTTTACCAATCAATTCTATACATCATATGCTTTCGAAAGAGACCAAGATCATTTCAATATGCTTATATCAATAAAAAATTTCTCCTCAGTTTGAGATTTTAATTAAAAACCATTTGAACTCAAAAAGAGTTTATTTTAAGGAATAACTAATAATAAGAATTTTGTTTAAATCAAATGAATATAAACTAAATTAAGAGAAAAAGTGAATAAAAGAACGAAAAAGAAATTATTTGGTCGACGTTTGTGTCGAAGGTTTAGCCGCAGAGGCTTTCGGTTTAGCCGTAGAGACATTCGGTTTAGCCGTAGAGACATTCGGTTTAGCCGTAGAGACTTTCGGTCGAGCGGTGGAACCAGTCTTAGAGGGCGCTGTGGAACCACTTTTTGAAGGCATTTTACTCCTCCCGACATCTTTAGATCTCTT
>JAQIXI010002285.1:0-10733 GCA_034700165.1 Galumnidae sp. Gr-Ori-00277
ATATTTCTCTGAATATTAACGGGTAAAATATAAGCTTATGTTAGTAATGGAGGGTTAGTGAGGTTTGTGGCTCTCCATAGGCCATTCTCTTTATTAGTAACGGGAGGGGACAGGGAGGCCTTTTGCTAGTAATGGTCTTGTTTTAGGCTCATATCTCAGTAACCACTTATTCAATTCAAATTCGGTTTTTTGTTTATAACTCACAAATAAACAAATAATTTCATTTCATAAAAATATTTATAAGATTTTTATTTTTTGTCACAGTATTTTGTGTCTAAAAGTTGTGCAGATTATATGTTCCGTATCGTTAGTTGAATTTAAAATTATTTAATTTGAAATAATTGAAAATAATGAATTTTATTATAAAGTTTTGGATAATTTGACTAAAAGATTACGATCATAAAGTAAATTATTAACCTAATAATATGTTAGAAATATCGAATTTCAATATTTTTCTAATAAAAAAATTAGTTCTTTAAATCTGCCTCAAACTTCAAAAATATAGCTTTGATAATTTCGACTTATTTATATTTTTGCAAAATATCATGTTAACTATTAAATTTTAAATTTATTACATCAAAACAATACAAACTATGTTCTAATTTTTTTAAATCATTCAAATATAAACAAAACGAGTGATTTAAAGGATTTTCATATACAAATTTTCATGTTAAAATTATCATAACTTTTAATAATATAATAACGGGCATTACAAAATTACCAATATTTTTTCCCAATTTTTACAGTTTTTACATTTACATATTTATCTATTTTAATATTTAATTGTATTTTATATTATTAGAATTGTATTCTATAAAATTTAGTCATATACTTCTCCATATAATTAACGTAATTAGTACAATGTTAGGAACTTATCAATTCAGAGCAGACTTTAATAGCTAATTCAAATTCTTCTTCAGTGGCAGGTTCTGTTCTTTTTATGGATCTTTTCCATTCGCTGAAAAGTTCTTCAATCGGATCCAAAAATGGAGAATAAGGAAGCAAAAATACAGCTTGATGTCCATGACCTTCAATAATATTTGTTACTTCATTAGTTTTGTGGAAGCTCACGTTGTTCATAATCAAATAATCCCCCGTAATTCTATTATTCGCCAATTTTTCGAATAATAACCCCAAAAATCTTATATAATTCACTGAATTATAAGGTTTTGGTTGAATTTCGAAGTGAATCAAGGATTTATGATTCATGGCTGCACAGATGGAAAAGTTCTTTGACCTAAGACAAAAAAAATTAATGCACATCCCGTACTCTAGTTTGAGGCTTACCTTAAACGACGGACCTGTTTCACCTTCTGGTGATTTCCCATATGATACTCTAAAATGGACTTGTTTCCCAAACTCATCCATAAAATACATTTTGTCTTTCTCTGGCATCATTTCCATATATTCTTTAGCATAATTATAACGACTTTCAATTGTTCGTTCGGAGTTTCTGTCTTCTGAGATAAGTACAACTCTTTTAAAAGTGTAGTGGAATTGTTTTAATGCCCTTTCGATTGTAGTAACCGATATTTGTTGAATTTCTGGATATTTTTCTAAAAGTTTTTTTTGTAGATCTACTCCACGAATTGTGCAATCTTTATCTACCCATTCGCAGATTTGTTCTTTATGTTCGCCGTTTATAATCTGTTTTCGATGTGTATTTGGTTCTTTGAAAAGTTTAAAAAAACTCAATTGTGCGTATGGGATGTGCAAATTACCTGTTTTTTCGAATTTTCTTTTAATTTTTATCACTGTATTAGGTTTTACTTTAAAATTTTCTGAGACATTTTTTACGCTGACACCTTTGTTTAAATTTTCAATATTCAGTTCACGTTCAAAATTTGAAATTCTTTGATTCTTCCTGTGAATTCGTTGATTTGCACTCATTTTTATTTAAATGGTGTGTGCGCGCAAAACAAATAAATATACTACTTATTATTTCACAAATGTAGTGAAAAAGTAGCCAGACCACTTTGCCCATTTATTAAATATTAGTATTTTTGATATTATTTTACTATATTTATATTTTGTTTACAGTTTATTGAATTTAAATCCACATAACTTACTATAAATGTGTTTTAAACCGGTCCCAAACTCTTGACACTTACATAAAGTAATGAAATCATTAATAATGAAAATTTTATATTAAATTTTTTCAAAAAATCAAATAAAATCTTTTTAGTTAAGTAAAGTCATAATTATTATATCAAAATATCTACAAATAACTCAACCGCAAATAGCGAACACAGGTATTTTTACTTTAAATTTCCGTTCAATAAAACTTTATTTCTTTTAATCGTTGTTTTATTCCTATAACTCTCGGGCCCGATATAACGGCGTTCAGTGATCATTCAAATTAAAAAGAATATTGGTAATAAGAGCAAAGTTTAAGTTATTTATACTTATTAATCTCAATAACAAATATTTCGTGGCAACCTTTTAGAAATTTGAATACTATTAGTGATTATAAAAAAGAACTCAGACAACTTTGCCACATTATTAATATTTTTGATATTATTTCACTATATTTTGTATTTTGCTAAAAGTTTATTAATTGTAAATATTGATATTACTTATTATGAATGGCTTTAAACCGGTCCCAAGCTTTTGACACTTATATAAAGTAATGAAATATAAAAAAATTTCAAAAAATAAAATTTAATCTTCTTGGTTAAATAAAGTCATAATTATTATTTAAAAATATCAACAAATAAAAAAGATTGTTTTAACAATAAACCAAATAATTTTTCTAAATCTTAAAAAGTTATTTGATTTAATTAATTATATACAAAACGAGTGTAGTAATTCAAGAAACTTTTCTTTATGCATCAGTATAATAATTTTCTTGATAAAATACATAATGATTTATTAAAAATAAAGCATTTTATAATACTTTTAGTTCCAATTATAAAAATATTTTTATTAGATATTAAATTTAAATAATTTTAACATTGTTTACAGTTTATTAAATTTAAATCAATAACTTTTATTAATATTTTTGGGTTTTAAAACGACCTGAATTTTTGTACACTTATATAATTTTTATAATATCATTTTGAGTATTTTTTAAAAAAAATGAAAATAAATATTTTATATATCAATAAAGAAACTCAGTTTTATTGCGGATTTTCATAAAAAGACAAGGAGAATTGGAATTTCTCCAAAATTACTAAATCGATTTTAAATTTGTAAAAAGAAAATAAAACTTCTATTTAAATGTGACAATTTAATTATATGTTAAATGATACTAATATATAATATTTTGACCAATCATACAAGAATAATATATTAATTAACCATGCTAATGTCTTCAAACTTTAAAAAATTAAAATTAATCAAAATTATTATTCAACTAATAAATCAGATATTAGTAATGAACCAATTATTAAATAATAATTAAACTTGATTAGTTAAATATTTTTTAAGAACATGATTACATTTTAACAAAATAATTTTAAAATTAAATTCAATTTGATAAACACAATAAATGGAAACTTATTATATCAAAATAAAACGAAGAAAGTTTTTAACAAAATTTAATATCAAATTTTTTAAATCATTCAAATATAAACGAGTAATTTAAAGGATGTTGGTAAACAAATTTTCATTTTAAAAATAACAAAATTTTTAATAATAAAATAAAATAATTTCCTTTAAGAATTTTCAATTTTATAAAATTTTATTTTCGATAAAATTTAAGGAAATTTTACACTTTTTTTTACAGGGTTTTAAATTTTATATTTTTAATATTAAATTGCTAATGTATTTTATATTATAATAATTGTATTATTCAAATTTATTTGAAATAAATATTTTAAAATGGATTTAAAGCAGAGCCAGAAATTCAGCCACATTTTCAGCCAAATTCGTACGTAAGCTATGTGACATGTACAAGTTCAATGTTAGGCAATATTCACTTTGGTAATTAGTTGAGCACATGTAGACGCATAACATACTAGAAAATCAACAAAATCGGTTATGAAACAAAAAAATTATGATTGATGATTTAAGCAAAACTTCTAATTTTTAAACTTTTGAAAAACTTTAATCAGTTGATATCTGAGATATTTTGTGGTATTTCACAAAAAAACATCAAATGGAACAATTTTGTTGCTGGGCACATTTTGATTAGACTAACAATAAACTCACCAGAGATCAAGTTTGAAAAGGTAAAAAAAATTAATGAGTTCAATTTTAGTCCAATCAAAATGTGCCCAGCAACAAAATTGTTCCCCTGATGTCCTTTAGCGAAATACAACAAAATATTTTAAATATCAATAAATCCACGTTTTTAATGGGTTTCAATGGGCATTTTGCCTAAAACAGCGTTATTAAATTAATTATAAGTTTTTGGTTTGTTAACCGATTTTGTTGATTTTCTATTATGTTATGCGACTACATGTAATAGACTAATCACCATGGTGAATATTGCCTAACATCGATATCTTTGGAAATAACTAGTATATTTGGAATGTACCCATTATTTTCAGGTTACGTCACAAGATAGTCAAATGACAATAAAATTCATAAATGACCTTTATGACCAAACATGATAGGCATGTTGAATTAATTTTACTTAGAAACGTTCAAGAGGAATAAGCTTTGATTCACGGTCTAGTAGGTTGAATCACATAAAGAGCATTTATTTCATTTGAAAAATAAAGTTTGCAACCTATAATTATTTTCCCTAGATTTTTTGAACTTATTAAAATATTTTAAATGTTTATGTTTGGATGTTGTTGTGGCAAGAATAATTTTTTTCTTCTAAAAATTGAACTCAAAAATATCTTGGTAAAAGAAAAATGTTTTCTTAGTTAATATAAAAAATAAAAATTACCTGTGTGTATTTGAAAGTTTTGATAAAACTAGTTAAAATAAAATATTTCTTTAAAATATCAAATGATAATTTCAGTTTCAAACTGTAACTTCTTTTTCTTTATTATTTTAACTTGGTATTCTTTTATTTTACATTATAATTGATTAAATTTTTGTTTAAATATACAATTTTTTTAATTTATTAAATATAATTCTTAAAAAATTGATCAGTAAAATATTGTTCCTGCTTAAACAAAACTATCGACTCATCAATTGAATCAAATTTTAGTATTTTTTAAGAGAAAATTTTCAATTCAATAGATTGTCATCAGAGGAAAGGTTTCGAATTTTTTTTAAGAAGAAAACAATTTTATGGATTAGAAGAGAATCAAAATCTTTTTCGATATATAAATAAATTGTAATATACACAATGTACCGTTCATTCAGTACGTAAAGGTTTTAATTTAGAAATTTAAATAAATAAATGAAAACTTTAAGCTTATCGTTAAAATATTATTGAAATATGCTAGTTAATTATTTTAATATTAAAGAATTTCGTAGACTTTGATAGACTTTGAACAATTTAGTTCAAATAATTTTCCAATTATTTAAATAAAAAACCAAGGTTAATTTAACAAATAATCTTGTTCATTTTTAAAAGGATAATTTTTAAAGATTTATAACATTTCATTTATAATAATGAAATAAAATAAATAAAAATGAAAAGATACTCTTAAGATTTAAGTAAAACAATGAAAACAAACATTTAAAGCCGTACTAGGTGGTTAGCTCCATAGCTTTAATTTTAAATGCAGTCCAAAAGATAAACAGAAAGTATTCTATTCACTGATTTAGTGGTATTTGTTTACACTTGTGATCATTTCATGTCTGGGCCCGCATTCCATTCAATTTAATTCTATAAATTATATATTCTAATGCCTTATTCTGTGCTCTTATTTCTTGACTACATTTTTTGTTCTTTACGTTTGCTGTCAGTTTTCTAAATTTCTCTTTACTTCTCAAGACATCCATCGGTATAATATTTTCTCTAATGATTTTTTAAGGGTTTTAAATAAGATTTCGAATCAGTTGACCAACTTTTATATAAATGAAACCTAAAATAATTTTTTTTAAATTAAAATCTATTTAAAAATTCCTAAGAAAATCCATATATACGCCCAAATTTTTATATAAAGAAAATCTAGTATATTTTGCTAAAAATATTGACAAAAATACAGTTTTGAAACATTTACCAACATTACTAATTTACTTTAAATGAAAATTTTCATTTTAAAAATATCTGTTTTAAAATTTTTTGTTTTGAAATAATTAATATTTAAATAATTTTTATTTACCTAATCTTATTTAATTAATTATTACATTAAACTTTCACAATTAAAAGTTGTATCGAAAATTTACTGACAATTTTTTGTGGAAAAAACAGTGATGGCCATCAGGGAAGTATAGCTCAAATACCCCCTGTGATCGACGAAGTACCCCCCAGAGCATCGGGGAAAAAATAAAGAGAAAAAGCACGTGAAAAAGAAAAAAATAAGAGAAAAATAGAGTAAAACAACTGTAAATAATAAGTAAAATAGCAAAAAACATAACTAAAATGCATAAAAACATCAAATTTACAGTTTTTAAGTGATACTCAGACGCTGTAAATTTAACAAATATATAGAAACAAAAGTTTTATTTACGAAAATAATAAGTTTTTTACAAAATGAACAAGAACAATATTCTTGAAATAATCACAATTAATACAAACAATCACTTATTGCGTGTCCGACGGTTTCGGCAATTGCTTATTGCCTTCTTCAGAGACAAATAGAAACTGTCTCACATTTGGTTCCATACGAGAGGCGAAGAATGGGAGAGAAATGTGATCTCAAGTCATAAGTTAGCAATAGTGAGCAATTGATAGCAAATATTGAATCAAAATTAGAGTTTATAATTAAAGATAAACCAATTTTAGAAAATATTAGAATTAACTTTAGTTTATAAAGAAAGTTACTATTATTCTAGAAGATTTTTAAAAGGTCTTGAAATAGAACAGCAAAAACAACTAAAAAGTAATCTAATGAACCAGACTTCAAATATACCATCGGTATATTTCTCTATATTAAAAAATAACTAATTTGTAACTATTGTTGTCTAACAGAGCTAAACAGAGCCCTCTTCGGGCCGGTTTCTGTTGGACAGCAGTACAACGAATTGAATTGTATAGAAATAAACATTTCTTGATTTAAAACCTGTCTTCAATTATTGCAAAGAAGTGCTAATAATCACTAATTTATGACTTGAGATCACATTTCTCTCCCATTTTTCGCCTCTCGTATGGAACCAAATGTGAGACACTTTCTATTTGTCTTTGAAGAAGGCAATAAGCAATTGCCGAAACCGTCGGACACGCAATCAGTAATTGTTTGTATTAATTGTGATTATTTCAAGAATATTGTTCTTGTTCATTTTGTAATTATGACAACTCACAATTACCAAAATTTAAATAATAATAAGTTTTTTGTTAAAATTGCTAGTTTTTCAACTTAATTATGATAAAATACGTTAAATAAGATACTAATCTATTCATTTATACCAAAAAACACCTTAAAAATGACCTACTAGGTGTTTTAGAGCTATTTTAAAAATACCCCCCTATACCCCCTTGTTTCGAAAAAAGTCACCAAAAAAGGCTATACCCCCCTGTCAAGTGGTCCGTGGCCATCACTGGGAAAAAATTAGTACAATTCTTATAAACAATATTACAGTTTTTAAATATTAGTTTAGAAAATATAATCAGTAAATATAAAAAGCAATAAATTGAGAAATGCCTTTGGTTCCATTGATTTAATTGAAATATTATCCAAACAAATTTAAACGTCTTTCGACTTTTGTCAAGAGGTTTAACCAATTAATAATAAGTAATGTGAGGCGATGTCTTTAGAGCTCGATATTGAAAATTAGGTTTCGCTATATATATTGAAATTACCCTGATTTAATTGAGACAAATATCTATGACTGACCTGAAAATGTTTCAATGAATAACTTTTGTTTAAAAATTATTTCTTAAATGAATTAAGATACAAATTCATAGTTTAAAGAATCATTATTTATTGATAATTTAAACAAGTTCTTTTTCATTTTAAATCTTCAATAACCTTTCCCGGTTACTTGATACAAAATAAAACCTTTAGGCTTTTTTGTAATAAGATATTAACCCGGACCACTTTTATATTTTTGTATTGAGGAAGTATACTTTTTGTTTTAAACACTACTTGTAATTATTGTCAATATTTAAAAATAAATAATTTTTTCAATATCAGCCAGTTTTATAAAAATTTTATTTTTAATTATATTTTATAAAATTTTATATTTTTCTTACAGTTTTTTAAAATTAATTCATTTTTTCTGATAGATAGATTTTAACAATAAAGAATATTACATATTGAAATATATTAATGATATATTATTGATTTATGGTTGAATTTAAAATTGGATTTCTATATTTCTCTTTACTTCTCAAGACATTCATCGGTTCAATAATTTTCTCTAATTTTCGGATTTAATGTGAGAATAGATTTTTATATATTTGTTGCTTAAAACTTATATATATATTTAGAAAATGTAAAACTGTAATTTTGTCTAAAATAAGTTTTCAAATAAATATAACTTGCTCAAATTTAAATATG
Source organism: Galumnidae sp. Gr-Ori-00277 (assembly GCA_034700165.1). Taxonomy (NCBI): domain Eukaryota; kingdom Metazoa; phylum Arthropoda; class Arachnida; order Sarcoptiformes; family Galumnidae; species Galumnidae sp. Gr-Ori-00277. Next base: position 8,511 of record JAQIXI010002285.1, read on the forward strand.
GGAAACGAAAAATCAATTAAAACTCTTATTAAATTTTTAAATTGTGAAAAATGTAAAGATTAAAACTTTTAATAAATAAACTAAATTTATCAATAAATAGAACACATAAAAATAACCATGATACAACCAAGAAAATTTATGGCTAATTTATAATTTTATAAGCTGTAATTTAATCCAGTAAAAGTATATAAAATTGTCGTAATATTTTAACTTTAAAAGTTGGTCAATGTATGAATTTTATTTTGTTTAAAATTATCTTGATTAATAATATTGCATGATTATTGATGATTGTACTAACAAGGTAATATCCCGGATGGGATCATGTAAATTAAAAAAAAAAGAAAACCATTTGGCATATACCCCCCTGTGAGCATCAATGCAGCACATGAATTGACGAGAAAGTTATCTGTCGAGTAAACGGTCTCTTCATTAGAGTTAGACAACAGTTGTATAAAATTGTATAATTATAATAGTAACTTTAAAAATTGGCGTAATTATTGTCAATATTTAAAAATAAATGAATTTTTCTTTATCGACCAATTTTATAAAAATTGTATTTTTGATTATATTTTATAACATTCTATATTATTCTTACAGTTTCCGAAATTTAATTCATTATTTCTAATAAATAGATTTTAGCAATTAAACATATTACACTTATTAATATAGTATTAATTTATAGTTAAATTTAAAATTATTTGATGGGTAATAATTGAAAATTTTGAATTTCATTATAAAGTTTTGGATACATTATAATTTGAACAAAAGATCACCATCATTAAATAAATTATTATATTAATAATTGGTTAGGAATTTATAATTACAATGTTTTTCAATAAAAAAAATTAGCTCTTTAAATCTTTATTAAACTTCAAACATTTATTTAGCAATGAAAAATTCTACTTATTTACATATTTGCAAAATATCATGTTAACTATTAAAATGTAATTTTTTAAATCATTCAATTATAAACAAAACGAGTAAAATAAAGGATTTTGATAAAAACATTTTCATTTTAAGAATAACAAAACTTTGTATAATAAAACAAAAATTAATTGTAGACGTCCTAAATTCCAATATTATAAAATTTTTATTTTTGATAAAATTTTATTAAATTTTAAACACTTTTTACAGCTTTTTTAAAAATTTATATCTTTAATATTTAATAATCTTTAATATTTTTCTATTTTAATATTAAATTACTAATGTATTTTATATTATAAGAATTGTATTATATAAATTTGTAATTATTCCTTGATTATGAATTTCACAGTTGAAAAATTTCAAATAAACAATTAAGTGTTAACATGTTGATCAAAATTTTATTTAACAATAAAAATTATTAAATATTTGCCAAAAAAAATCATTTCATAATATATAATTACTCACAATATTACCTGAATTTTTTATTTTAAAATATCTTAATATGGGTATTTTATCGGTAAATATAAATTCATTTTGAAATCTGATCACTAGAACTGTACTTGGTCTTCTAAATATTAAATTAATTTAAAAGTTATCCAAGCATTAAATTTGTCAATCGATTTCACAAAATTAAAATGTAATTAAGAGAATAATTTTTTGTTAATTATTCTTTTAATAATATTTGAAAAGAAAATTAATTTAAAACTTATAGATTTTTTTAACCAATTTGATAACATATTTATTTTTGATATTATTATACGGTATTTTAAAATTTATTTACAGTTTTTGAATTTAAATCTTTAACACTTAATATAAAGTTTGGGCTTTAAAGTTTAAACCCTCCTAAAACCATGATAATTTTATGTAAATTATTTTCAAAAAATTAAAATTAATCATGATATAATCGAAATAATTTAATGAAATTACGAAACTCCAACAATAATCTAAATAATTTTAACAAAAATTCAAATTATTTAATATATTTATTTTAATATTTAATCAAAAAAATGAAATTATTTAAGTAAAAACCAGTCTCTATGCATCATTTTAAATTGGTCTTGATAAACATTTCTTCAAGATACTATTTCAAAAACGTTAATTTATTAATTGAAAATATGTAATTATTTTTCGAATGTTGTAACTATTTTATTTATGATATTATCTTATAAAATTTAAAACTTTACTTACAGTTTGATAAATTCAAGCTATCAAATTGTTTCAGTAAACTAGCTAGTATTAATTCAATTTAAATTAAAAATGATATTTTTTAAAAGTTAATTAACCTAGTAAAAATTCAAA
>JAQIXI010002286.1:0-10730 GCA_034700165.1 Galumnidae sp. Gr-Ori-00277
TAGAGGAGTTGCCAAGTTGCCTGATAAATACCAACAAGTGATTGAACTTTAGGGAGATTATATTTAATCATACTAAAATTTCACATTTGTATCTACTATACTTTTTGAGAAAAATGAATTTAATATTCCCTACGTTTGAAAAAAACTATGTAATATGTATAAATTTCTAAAAGCAAATTTCATTTTAATGTTTACTTGATATTAGAATTGTTTCTAATTATATCAGTAATCCATTGCATATGTTTTGGAACATAAACCGCATCAAAACTTTCTCTACATTTGGTGAATGGGTATCCATCGACGCTTTTTCCGGAAATAGTGCTCTGAATACCTATGAGGAAAGCTCTTCCTAAGTAATACATCCATATTGGCGATCCAGAATCACCCTGTATAATTAAAAATTTTAAAGTTTTAAAACCAAAAAATTAAATTACCAAGCCAAAGAAAAAGAAATTATATAATTAATACTTAAAATAGGAGTAAAAAATTGGGAGATTTTTTAAGACCTCAAAAATTGCTAGTTTTTAACATATAAATCGTTTCAGTTATGTTTTAATAATCAAATTTATTCTCGTTATACATATTATTTGCAAAATTTTCAAGTTTTTAGTTTTATTATCGATGAAATATGGATTTCTATAGATTTTTAAAAGAAAACATTTAGAACTGTAATATTCCTTTATATTAAATTAATGGTATTTATCATATAAACTAATTAATTTTTCAAAACAACATACATGACAAACGTAAGGTGGTAAATTATTATTCAGAAGTCTCTCAATATTAGAATGATTATAAGTTGTGACACCAATGTGTCCAATTTGAAGGTCTTTATATGGAGGAACAGAAAATGGATTCCCATCATTGGGTGCCCCCCAACCGCATATCATAGCAAAATGATAACCAATTAGTTGAAAGTTTTCATTTGGAAGACATATTATATTTGTACTATAATATGATGTCTGCTTCACATTAGGGACCAGTTCTTTCAATTGTATAACTCCCAGATCATATGTTTTGTCGTGTGATAAGTTGTAGCGTTCTTCAATTGGGTGGCACATATTAGTTGGACATTTGTAATACTCTGGGTGAATCCATATTTGCTTTACTTCTCTCTTCACTGGATTAGAATTGAAGTTTAGTTTAATTTCTAGTTTCCAGAGGGGCTCTTTTCTAAAACGTCTAAAAGAATAATAAAATATAAAACATTGAAGACTCATTAAGTGGTTTAAATCCCCCCAAAAAATTCAAAACGGTGTTTTTAAATGAGTACTTTTTGTTATTCGTCTAAAAACAAACAAAAACTCACTTTTTCACGTATCACTTACGGAGTAATGAATTTAGTCATAAATTGACAATTAATAAAATATTTAATTATAAATAATTGCAAGACTAATTTCAACTGCTCATCGATAGGTCATCATCAGTTGCTCGATGAAAATGTGGGAACTTTGCGTTCAAACGATCAGTGTTTGGGTTTGATAGGGGATTTTGAAGTCTAGTTCTATTTAATTTATAGCTTAAGTTCTTTTTAAAGTTTCAAATGTATTATTGATCTAATTTTGTTATACCGATTAATTTTCAATTAATAAATTGTGATTAAATTCATCACTGAGTGAGTGTTACTTTCCTTTAAAAAATGAGTTATTGTTTGTTTGTAGTGTTATTACAGTGAATGACCTATCTTTTGAACTAAATATCAAAATTATTTTCATAATGGGAGTTAGTGACAGATGTTATAAGCTATTTTTTTATTTCCTGACTTCTTTATAAGATCGGTCTTCTACTGTAGTTGTTCAGCAGTTTTGCAATTAAAATTCATATAAGACAAACGGATAATAACGTCCTGGGGTTTAAAAACTTTTAGGCTTAAAATACTGTAACAAAAAAAATCAAAATTCTTCAAAAAGTGATGTGCAGTGATGGCAACGTACCACTTGACAGGGGGAGTATAGCCTTTTATGGTGACTTTTCTCGAGACAGGGGGTATAGAAGGGTGTATTTTTAAAATGGCAAAAACAACTACTAGGTCATTTTTAGGTGTTTTTTGTTATAAAGGAATAGATTACATTCTTATCTGACGTATTTAATCAAATTAAAGCCATAAAATTAACAATTTAACCAAAAAACTTATAATTTTCAAAAATCAAACTTCAATTTCTATAAATATATCAAATTTACAGCTTTTGGATATTAATTAGAAACTGTAAATATGATGTTTATATGCATTTTAGTTATGTTTTCTGTTATTTTGCTTATTATTTACAGCTCTTTTTCCCTAATTTTCTCTCATTTTTCCCTTTTTACAACTTTTTCTCTTTGTTTTCTCACCGATGCTCTGGGGGGGGGGGGAATACTTCATCGATCACAGGGAGGTATTTGGGCTATTTGGCCCCCTGTTGGCCATCACTGGTGATGTGAAATGAATATATTAAGTGTTTAACTGTGAATTATAATTTATAAACAATACACAGCATTTGTATTGATTTAATTATTGAGATATGGCCTTAAAACAAGAACAACTAATCAAAAGAGTTGTGACATTTTTGTTAAAAACGCGAAATGTGTTCAATATAATTGTAATTAAACATTTTATCGCCGAAGGAATGTCGAAAAGTACCGTTTATTCAATTATTAAAAACTTTACGCAAAAGCTAATAATAAAAAAAGAATCTAGAAGTGGTTTGAAATGTTAAATGAGTATTGAATAAAACTATAATTTCCCATTTTTTCTATAAATTGTGTAAATTTAGTTAAAAAGTAGTTATATTATGTTAGTTATACATTTAAAACATTTATTTTAAAATTGCCGAAGATTATTTGTTTTATAAATTTAAAATTAATTATTATTTATTATATTAGCAACTACTATTTTATATTTCAAATGTTGTAAAAGGTAACTGATATAAAATGTAAATTGCTTAAACATTGTTAATTATTAAAAATGATTTACCCAAGGCAGTGACCAGCAGTCAAAACCATATCATGGCTTATAAGAACTCCACCGCAATTGAATATACCCACCCAACTATTAATACTTGAATGAAATAAGAAATAAAATGAAGTATCAAGATAATAAATTAAATTTATGAAAAATTAAAGTTTTAAAATTTTCTAACAAAAAAATCTAAAGATATTACATGGGAACACATTTGAGTATTACATAAAACACTTGTAATACTATTATATTTGTAATAAGTATTACATTTGTAAAGAGTTTGATATTTAAGTTAGATTTGAGTGAAATTTTTAGCGATTGATTTGGTATCAAAATTTATATAATTTAATCATTTATCGTAAATTCAAGATATTTGGATTCAAAACAGAAGTCAACGGCAAAACATTTTAAATATTTTTTAACTAAAACTTACTTTTTAAGTGATGTAATTCTCATTTGTGTTCTTCTAATACTCATTGTGGTAGTTGTAATACTCATTTGTGTTTTATGTAATACTCAAATGTGTTTCCCTGTAATGTCTAAATACCTAGAATTATAAAATCGAATATAAATTTGAACTGCCCATGGTGCTTCTCCATTGGTGGAATTTCTACCCTGGTATATACTTGAGCCAAAGTCATCGTGGTATTTGAAACATAAGCCTTTCTCTTCAGAACGCATTCTGGAGAGTCCGCACTCATTATAGTCTTTGATTATATGACTTAAATCTGCGATATTTGAAGCCATCGAATGACACAAAACTAAAATAATTTTCATTTATTTTCTTTTAATTGAATTGAATTTATATTTTTTTACCGAAAAAGAGTAAATTGAAGGCAATATTGAAGAACATTTTCGATTTTATTAAAAAAAATTGATTGTTTTTAAAACCAATTTATTAAAAAAATGTCAGTAATTTATCTTATATTTCTTTCATAGATATTAAGTTTCAAAAAAAAGAATTATTAAAATATTGTTATAAAATATAATATTAAGCATATTATGAAACAGTAATTGTATTATAACGGAACAGTAATTATATTTTAACGGAATATACGGTCAACACGGAAACATGTGGGAATAATAATAGAAATGGCATTTGAATTTTAGCTAGGTTATAGTTGGAATTTTCAAACCAAATTTATATCACTTAATCATTAATTATTCTAATCTATAAATATACCAAATTCTTTAAAATCACCATGTTATTTTTTGAAATTTATTGATTTTTGTAGAGTATGCCAAAATATAGGCAAAATAGCCTCTCTCTCCTAGAGTTTTCAAGATATTTGAAAATTTCCAAAAGTATTTTGTGTAGAATTGAAAATAGAAAATTGCATTTTCTGGGATTTGCAATTAGGTTACTAATTTTAGCATGATAATTTAAAATGTTTAAATTTATATATGTCACAAAAATAATCACAACTCAATAACCAAACAAGATAATTAAATTCTGCCACCAAGATCATTTAAATCGGTCAAGAAATAATAGAATTATTATTACTAGAGTTTCAATAACTGAATATTATTAAAATCTGAACCAAATAATACAAGGTTTTTGAATTAATATTACCATATTTCTATTATTTCTTGACTGATTTTGACGAGCTTGGAGGCAAATTAAAATATATCTATTCAACTATCAAAGCAAAATTTAAAATCTATTCAGGGTAATTAACCCAAGGGTTGAGCAGAGGTTTTAAAATTATTAACTTTTAACCATTTTTGGACCAAACCTAGTAAGGTGGACAACCTAGTCAAATAAATTTTAGATGTATTAACTTTACCAACTCATAAACCTTTTACACAATTAAAATTGATCAGGTAGTTTAAGAGATATTTAAAAAATAATTAGTCAAAACTTTTTGAATTTTTGTAATATTTCCTAGCTTGTCATTTGTTTACACAAGAATATTTTTCTAATTTCTGAAATATATTTTTAGCCAGATATATCTAGTTTAATTTCATTTAACAGAATTAAATTATCTTGTTTAGTTATTGAGTTGTGATTATTTTTGTGACATATAAAAATTTGACCATTTTAAATTATCATGCTAAAATTAGTAAACTAATTGCAAATCCCAGAAAATTTTTTATTTTCAATTCTACACAAAATACTTTTTGAATTTTTTTAAATATCTTGAATACTCTGGGAGAGAGAGAAGCTATTTTGTCTATATTTTGGCATATTTTACAAAAATCAATAAATCTCAAAAAATAGCATGGTGATTTTAAAGAATTTGATATATTTATAGAATAGAATAATTAATGAATAATTTATATAAATTTGGTTTGAAAATTCCAACTATAACCTAGCTAAAATTGTAATGCCATTTCCAGTATTATTCCCACATGTTTCCGTGTTGACCGTATCAATGAGTTTATTAAAAAACAAGTTTTGAGAGCAAAGCCATTTCCACTACATTTACCGGGATTTATTAATAAAATGGAGTACTTGAATAAGTTTTGAATTTTTTTTAAAATATATCTTAAATAATAAGTAAATTTGTGAACAGATAGGTTAGGGTTAGTATCGCCAAAAGTACCTTAAGCTCATTTGCATAAGACCTTGATTCTTAATTATCAAGGATCTTAAATTGAGTATACTTATTTTTATTTTAAAAATTATAAAAGTTAAAAATAATCGTGTCCTCACATCAGATGAAAGACTTCAGGGTTTAGCTGAAAACATCAGTTGTTCAAATTCTTTGATGCTGTTTTATATAACTTTTGCCATAACATCTCTGATACACCTTTTGTTCACAATTTATACTAATCTTATGAAACAAAAGACTAATTCATTTGAGATTCGGTCGACTTTTAATAGAACTAACTAAAACTAAAAACTTTATATTTTAATAAATGTATGGAATAAGTTCATTTAACTTTTATATTCAACAAGCCCATAATCTATCATCAGTGGGAATAACTGTTCTCAAAATAAGATAGTTTTCTATCAATTCCTTTAACTATAAAATTTTCTATTTTTTGGCCTCGGCTTATACACCGCTTCGGCTTATTTACCAGTACTTAGGGTAGTTCAATTTTAATAAAAAATGAAAGTCAATTTCTAAAATTAATCAACTAAAAGGGTTTTCCTAGTTTATTTTTATCTACACAATTCTTGAGCTAAGCATATCTTATTGATTGGATATAACATATTTGATATTAAAATGAAATAATTTCATCCATTACATCAATCAATTTTTATAAAGAAATATTTGTTTAACCTAGATATGAATTATTGAATATTTTAATAAATTACAAATAAAAGTTTCGATACTTATTGACAAACACTAGAAACTCATATTTGTATTAACTCATACGATGTTATGATACCCTTTTTAAAAGTATTTATTATAATTTTACTGAAGATTTATTATCATAAAAAGTACTGAATTGTTCATTAGTTTAGATTCTAAATAAATAAAATAATATCTAAATATTAGTTCAAAGAGTTTGGAAGTCATAATAGTGTATGATTTGCTTCTATACAAACTATACGTCTATTACTTTATATTAAATTATATTTACAACAAATTATGAATTTATGAAAAAAATAGATAATTTAAACAGTGATGGCATCAAAACTGTTTGAAGTGATGTTAACAGTCGGTTAACCTCAAACCGACAAAACTGAAATATTCAACTCTGAGGACCTAGTACAGATCAGTCGTAAGACCAAAAGTCAAGAGATTCCAGGAATGCCTCAATTATTTATCTGAAAATATATTTACGAAAAAAATTTCGATTTTCTCTTTTAGTTTAATAATTATTAAAGTTTATATAAACCAAAGTCTAATAAAAATGGAGAGTTTGTAATGCTTTTCAATGGAAACGCATTGAGACGAGAGTTTGCGAGAGAGCAACGGTCAACCCCTCAGTCTTCTCTTATTGAAGGTTAGGACTTGTATACTGAATCCCATATCATTTTAGACGCATTGAGAGCATTCGCTTGACAAAGATCGCCAGGTTAGCGAACTGATAATATTGTTTAAATGACAATTAATTCATATTCACATCATTTATGTTCGCTATTTATAACAACAAATGTAAACAAACATTAATTTATTTGTTTTTAATTAAAATTGAATGTTTTCTTTGTTTTATTATTAATAATTATTAATAATTTGGTTATTAATTATTATAATTATCTTCTAATGAATGTCATTAAAGGTTTGTTTGACTGCAAATAAAAAACTAATATTTTATTGTTTAGAAAATTATTTAATTAAATGAATTGAAGAAAAACGAATGAAATCCAAGAATTGACTGAAAGTGAAGACAATATTCGGGTCATCGAAACCATTGATATTAAGAATAGAAAATGTGAAGAATGGCATCAAATCTGAAGGAATAAAAAGACAGGTTTTTGATGAAAAAGTGGTTAAAATCAAAGGTTTTTCAAGACTTAAATGTCAAACAATTTGAAAGTTTAGCCAAAAATGAGAACCAAATGAAGAAAATTGAATACATTTTAAGTGATTATTAATACTATAAGTACTCAACACTGGAAGTGACCACAAATATCACAAACAAATGAGTCAACTCTTGGATATGATTTCTTCAGAGGAAAGGATTGAATTTTCTCTCATTTTTTAAAAAATTTATATAATAAGGAATAATAGAAATACAAAAATCATTAAAAGACAAGAATTAGACCACAAATGGAAGAATATCTGTTCAAAGAAGTGGTGTTTTGATGACAACCGAAACATAATTTGCGGTAATTTTAGTCAACGTTTGAAAATCACGAGTTTCTGATCCAAAGTATAGACATTTCAATGTTTTCGTACTCTTTATTCAAACTCTTAATAACTTTTATATTTCAAAGATATATAAAAATGGGTTTAATTAAAGTTTTTAAATAATTTATTATCTTTTAAAGACCTTTTATTGTCTGAACCTTTAAGTTGTTAAGGGATTCCTCTAAAAGAGTGATTGTCTTCCACTTTAGACTTCCCTATAAACCTGTAAACACTATTAAGTGATTTTCATATCAATTATAAAAGTTTTTTGTATTTATTAAACTTATTTTAATGTAAAGGTTTGGCACAACATTTGTGGGCATTTGTGGTGACAACTGTTGTAAACCATTAAAAGTAAAGCATCGGTCCTTACGACTGACCTCTAGTGATGGCTCGGAGTTCACTAAAGAGGTTGACATCATTAGGAAGTGTGGCTGAAATGGAAAAAGTTGAGACACTAAAAGCTCTTCTCTGAACCCAATTCGATGCCAAACAACTAAATGAGTAAAACACTTATTTCAGCACTTTTTCTACGAAAGAGACAAACATTTCTTTTTCTTTTAGTTATTCTGATTATTATAATTATTATTAACTATTATTATTAATAATCTCAAAGGCGCACAAAAACACAAAACAAGGAAACATTTCTCAAATACAGAAGAGTTTTGTGTTTAGTTTTTAATTGATTTCTGAAATCATTGAACCCTTGGATTAAAGTCCAGACCAGAGATCAAGAAATGGATGCCTAACCTTATAATAATTTATGATATTTTAGCGGCTATTTATGTCTATGAGAAGACACGGGTCACTATTCGATGAGAAACAACTAAAAGAGTGAAACATTTATTTCAAAACTTATTTATTATTAATATTAGAATTAATAATTTGAAATATTTAAATACGTTTACATTAAAATATATTTAAATGAAATATTTTGTCTAAATTTTTTTCTTTCTTATATATTATCGTATTATTGTATGTTAGTATAAATGATTAGTAAATTTAATGTTGAAATAGCCAAGCTAATTATTGAAAATAAGTAATAGTTAAATAACTATAAATAATATTAAATATAAACATGGTTCAAATCTATGTTATAAAGCTTTAATGTGTTCTAAATATTTTCGAAAGTTGTGTCCAGTGTTTTAAAGATTAATATTCAAACCAATGATCTTGTTATTAAACCCAAAATTATAAGTTTTTCATGTTATTTTAACCTGTCCTTTTCCAAATTTTAAAGGCATGATTTCGAGGTCTGATTTCCCCTGGTGATAAATAAAAAACCATAGAATTAAATGCTTGAGCGGGTTCTGCAGGAGTTGCAGGATGAGCAGGCCAGACTATGGCTTCCCAATTGCCTTGAGATAACTCGGTCACGGGTCTTCTATCTTCATCATTTCTATTTTTGAAATATCCACCCACTTCTTTCAAATGAGGACAATTTTCTTCTTGGATGACACCAAACTCTGACGCATTCCCACCTCCTGCCCGGAAAAATAAGCCAGCAAAATCGGAAGTTATTTCAATCCAGTCATAAAACGGCCACAATGTTTTAGGTTCAGGCTCATTTGGTAGCTGTATGTAAATGTACCCAATTGGAACTAAATAAAAAATGTTTTAATATTTTAATTTAAAGAATTTTAGTTATGAACTGATTGATATTTTATAATAATAGTTAATATAAACTTGCAAGCATTTACAATTTATAGTTTGACTCACCGATAAAATTCAATTTAATTTGATTATCCGTTGAATTTTTCTTCAAAATGGCTAGTTCATCTTTTTGTTTGTTAAGTTGGTTTTGATGATCCGCTGAGACTTGTTTTAACTCAACTAGATCATTATTCTGTTTGGTAAGTTTGCTTTTGTGATCTGTAGAAACTTGTTTTAACTCAACTAGGTCTTTATTCTGTTGGGTAAGTTTGCTTTGAAGATCGGTTGAGACTTGTTTTAACTCAACTAGGTCATTATTCTGTTGGGTAAGTTTGCTTTGAAGATCGGTTGAGACTTGCTTTAATTCAACTAGTTCATTATTTTGCTGGATAAATTTGTTTTGATGATCCGTTGAGAGTTGTTTTAAGTGAACCAGATTATAATTTTGGTTATATAGTTTATTTGATATATCAAATACTTGATTTTGAAGTTTAGAGTAATCGCAAAGACATGGTTGGACAACCTTGCTATTATTATTATTCAGTTCAAAATGTTCTATAATTAGTATCGAATTTACATAAAGATTAATCTTATTTTTCTCTGAACCGACACAAAGACTTATTTTTGATTCTTCGTATACATCATATCTTATGGCCGCAAATATTGTGTTATTTTTAAGGGTATTTTTCTTATTTAATAAATTACGGAATTCTATATGAGCTAGATCATTTGTGGTAAAGTAATTGTAGAACAAAATAAAGATATCATTCTCGTAGTGTTTTATAAGGAATATATCCAAGTTCATACCTCTCCCAATTACCGTTACATTTGATTTTTTAAGGAAATCAATGAATGCTATTTCATCCATCAAATAAGAGGTAATGGTCAAGTCAATATTTTTATGTGAATAAGGGTGATTCTCTGCATAAATTACCATGGTATATAGTTCAGAAGATTCTATTTTACCCGAACGATATTGTACTAGGTGTTCTGAAAAGTTATATTTCGCTTCAAGTTGAAAATCTTCAAAATTATGATTGATATTTCTTACTTGATCATAATATTTCCGTGGGATAAACATTTCAAACATTCCTACCTTATTTGTCACATCTTTTATCTTTGCCGACATTTGGTTTATCTCATCGAAAAATCGAATAATATATTGTACAGTAGCTTCTTCAAGATCATTGACAAGAACAGTTGTTATATTTTTCCAATTGAAAATTCTTGTAATGACATCAATTGGCATCAAATAATATTTAATGGATCTTCCCTTTCCATTGTTTACTGCCATCAGTTCTTTAGTGAAGTCTTTCATTATTACTATCGCATCGAATATGGATTCAGGAAAAGTGTGGGGAATAATATCTCCAATTATTTTAAATCGATAA
>JAQIXI010002287.1:0-10730 GCA_034700165.1 Galumnidae sp. Gr-Ori-00277
AGAGAGAGAGAGAGAGAGAGAGAGAGAGAGAGAGAGAGAGAGATTCTTTTATTATTTTGGTTGCGGTCAATTTGGTCGCTTATGGGCTATAAGTGTGGCGGACATAAAGATATTAAGAATATATGTAATAAAGAATATCTCAAATATTAAAAATGTAGGCAAACATATGGCAATTCCGGAGAGCTCTCCCCCGACTTAGAGCCGTTTCGCATCATTTCGTTGAATTCTAGCCATTCGTAAACCAAGAATTAAATAAAATAAAATTTCAATAAAACAAAATTCTTTGTAATTTACAAATAAAAACGTTTAAGTTCTTTAATATTTCAAGATTATCAAGATATTTTGTTTTAGCCAATATTTATTCTCTATAAAATATATAAAGTTTAAAAACATCTTGATAGGATTTGATGGATTTGAATTAGTGATATATTTTGGGTCTAAATGGTTAACATTGAAAGAGAGATATGAAAAAAAAATTTGATTTAATATTTTAATCACTTTTAGAGGCAATTGATTTACAATTCGTAAAAAGTTTTATATTTTCCGATGAAAACAATTTTTAAAACTTTTGATAACATTTAATACATTTTATGTTCGTTTTTTTTTGTTTTATTTATAACTAAGGATTAAATAATGAAAAAAAATATTTGAAAATAATGTCAAAATATTGTCAATCAAATAAACAGACTTTTAATGTTTTAAATGTAATTTTTTTCAGCTTTTATTTCAGTTATAAAAAAGTAAATTAAAAAAAATACGATTTGTTTGAATTGAATTCATGTGCAGTCATGCGATACTACAATCGCTTTCTATTAGAGAAGAGAAAAGTATTTCAAATTATAGTCTTTTCCTCTTTTACTATACATACGGTATTTCTTATCAAAAATGAAACACAGCATTAAAAATGACTTCAAGTCTTTGTTTTCTTTAAACTTTTATTTTATTGTAATATGTTTTTCCTTTTTATTTGCATTCATTACAACCGAATCCAATGAAAAAGAGAAAGAAATTGTGATTTTTGTGAAAAAAAATATAACACTTTTATAAATAGAACAACAAATATATTAGTGCTGTTCTGTTATGTTATGTTAGGGTTTGTAGGGTCTGTTGTAAGGGACAGTCATTGTCATAATAATGAGAGTTCGTGAGAAGAAAGTAAAGTAAAGAAAAGAGCACTGAATGCGAAAATATTAGGATTAGAATGAAATAAATGCAACAAAACAGTTATGGAATAACAAAAAGCATATAATCTTCATTAAGAAGGGTAAAGCCGGCACAGCATCAGCACAGGTCGCCGCTTGAGATATGACTCTAATAAGTTTTATATCAATGCAGAGCTGGTATGCATTCGGAACGACCACCAATTCAGAGACACACGAAGGCAAAGGCTTAATGGCTTAATCGGTGGTCTCATTGTAATACACAAAAGACCTATTATTATATGTTATATAAAATGACATGGCTATAACTTAACTTACAAACTACTGTTTTGTTTCTGCATTTCAATTCTTATAAATTAACCTAGAGACTAGTACAGTTCATTTTCACGAACTTCTTCAATTCTCATTATTCTTTTTACTTTTTTATGCATATAAAGAGATAACTAAAAGGGGAACAAATTTAGAACTATTTTTTATCTCTTTATTCAAAATAATTGGAACACAACTGCATTATTTATTTCAAAAGTAATCTAGTAAAACTTTAGATTCATAGATTAGACGAAAAAATTAAATTTACTTAAAAAACTTATTTTATGAGTCAAATGAATGCTTACTATCAATGAATGACAGACACTATTTTGCTTTTATTATTGACAACAAAAATAGTAAAAACATGTTTTTTGCAATATTTTTATAGCACTAAAAAGTAACAAAATTTTAATAAAATCACTCTAATATTAGTTTGTGTATGTGATAAACACATATTGAAAAATTTAGTTGCATGGTAATCTTATTCAAATTAGGATAACATAGATTTCAGGGCCAAAACAGTACATAAATGAGCATATTTTGCATTTTTCAATATATTTCACTAAATTTTTGCTGATATTTGGAGTAATAAAATAGTAGTTATGAGAAGTGGATAAAAGAGCCGAAAGGAGTGTTCGCACAACAATTGCAGAAATAAACATAAATCTTATTTTTATTGTATTCTAAAATTGCATTTTATCGCTCAATACTACTAATAGACAGTCGGCTTTCAATTCAGACAAATTAAAATCATTCGCTTTTGATTTATGACTTCCAGTATTTGGCACTTTTCCGACACATTTCCTACGGATAAAAAAGTCATTTAAGGGAAATGTGTGACAAAAGTTGTATTCAAGAATCAAATTTTAGAAAAAAAGTATTCTTGAGTCCAACCAAATGTGAATTCACTCATAAATCGCAACTTCAGGTAATATCCCCGAAGATTTGAAAACTCATTGCAATGTCTTTTTCGTTTCAAATCAACAAAAGATGTGGAAATTTTTGCAAATCTTTTCTAAATTGAGAACTTTCACAGTTTATAGTGTAATATACACTTTACATGTTTCACATCACACAAACAAATAGTTATTAATATGTTTTATGATTGCAGTCGACTCTAATATTAATTATTTTATTATTTATTTTTATATTTATTGTAGATCTCATTGAAAGGTCAAACATTTATTAATTTTACTAGATTAAATATTAGACTACTCATAAAGAGTTAGAAACGATCTTCTGCTTAGTAACAGTTATACAATATTTATGCAAGTTTATTCAGTGAATAGGAATGTCAAACAATAAGAGTATGTGTTACACATAACAATTTTTAACTTGTTAAGTTTACATAACAAAACTTATGGCCTCAATATTAATATTAATTCATTTTTAGTGAAATTTTGAGAAAAACATTCTTTTTGATGAAAAAAGTGTCTCTACTTTTGATTTAAATCAGAAACATTTGTGAGTGGAAACAATTTTAAGGAAAGACAAGAAGTTGTTTATGGAGGAAATGCGATACATTGCGGACAAAGAAAATGCAATTCTCTACAGATTCTGTACTTTATTTTATTGTATTGTATTACTATTGAAGTAAATATTGATAAAATCAAATACGAAAATTCACGCTTTCGGTCCTCAATATTGGATTATTGATGAGAGCGAGTCTTTCAGCCCAGGGATTATAGAATTGCCAACACATTCTATCATATCATATGATATGACTTTTTCCTAGAGTACTCACTTAATATAGTGGGATATCACTAATTTAACTAATTTGCTTAATTGAAATATATTCACATTTAATTTAATAACATTTAATTGTTTTAGTTATGATAGCAATTAATTATTTCGAAAATGAATCACATGTTCAACTTAATACCAAGGGCTTTTTATTGAAGACATTGAATTCAATCTTAAACTGTCAGTAACTGAATGTTAAAGTTATTTAATAAATGGTATAATTTGGACACAAATCAATGATGAATGAAGTGTAAAGAACCAAGAAGTGAGAAGTGAGAAGTGAGAAGTGAGAAGTGAGAAGTGAAAAGTGAGAAAGGTTGATTTTTAAATAATTTATAGATTGAGTCGTTTGAGTCGTTTGAGTCGTTCAGAGAATTGATTGAAAGAGAGTTTAAACTCTTTTGGAATTATTTGAATTGGAAGTGAACTCAATGAACGCAAATATATATAAATCATATGATTTATGCAAAAGAGTCGAAACAAAAAATGTGAGCAAATCATTGAATGAGTGAGTGCTGACACTTTTTCCCGGCGGGTAATTTCAAATTCAAACATATTTTTGTGTTTTGCCAGAGAGTGTCCCAAAAGCATTAGAATCACAATTCATGAATAATTGAAGCCTCAGATTATTCTTAAAGTTCTGTTTGAAAAGTATTGCAAATGAAATATTGCTTTTGTGTTGGACTGATATGAATGAAAAATCTCATAAAAATGTTTGTTTACTCTTTTATTATAGTGAGAGACGGGTAAATTCATTTTCCACTTGACTGCATAATATTCTAATGCAATTGTGGAGAGTCTCTGCTCTTCTCTGATTAGGTTCTGAATATTTTCAGATACTTTTCTGGAGGCGTTAAAGCATTCTATTCAGTGATAGTGATATTGATGGCGATAAGTGTCATATAAGCAAAGGTATAACCATATAGTCCTCCTATTATGCCCTCAAGTTTGGGAATCACTTCTAAAAGCAGTTCTGTTTTAACATTTGATGGATACAACTATTGATTTTCTTCGACACAAAAAAATGCTTTTAAATGTAAGTAATTCAATGAATCCAATGAATGGACGAAACCTTTTATTTATAGCGACACTAAAAGTATAATTTCCAACAAAAATCGTTTTAACATTTTTTCAAACGAAATAAATTCTTTTGAAAAAAACAAATGTTTAATGAATTTTATTGTAATTTGAACCAAAGAAGCAGAAAATGGAGTTAAAACAATTTCCAGATCTCATTAAAGCCCTTTTAATTTAACCTCAATAGAAGTTCCACCCTGCTTATTTTATCGAATAAATTAAAAAAAACCTGAAGTGAAAAAAAATCAATGAATAAAATTAGCAAATTTTTCAAAGAAATAAATTACTGATTATTATTGGAAGAGTTATCAGTAGTTATCAGTTTTTTGAGAGAATGAACACAAAATTTTCACAAAAAATATTCATTAAAACTCATCTGTAATACAAAAGGAAATACGTTCTCAATATTAAACTAAAGAGTAATTAGTCGGCACTCAAATAGCAGACATATGCGCTCCGATGCCCTCACAGAAGAGACATTAAAAAGGCATCACATCTTTGATAACAAAGAGTATGACAGAAAGGACTGGTAGAGCACAACCATTAATCAATATGAAAATAGAGGCTTCACATAAAAAAATTATAATATTTTTTTGTGAACCCAATAAAGAAAATGTTAATGCATTTCATACAAGTGTTGCCTAACATTCATTTAATGCCAAAAAATGTTAGTTTTTAAAGAATTTAATGAATGAAAAAAATGATCACAAATTCTTGAGATCATTGCAGAGGAACTCAAATAAATTACATTTTCTAAATGTTTTACTACTTTTTTCTAAAATTAAATATTGAGATACGAATAATCGGTGCAAATGATAATAAAACCTTTTATTTGATGGCGGCTTCACCTCTGCTTAATAGTTGCTTCGACTAAATCTTGTGGTTTTATTAAGTATACTCTTCTTTCAAAAGGTACGTAAAATATGGTAAAGACATGTCTTTCTTCCTATTCATAGAATACTTTATATTTCTTATCAAATGATATGCATGATGAAATTATGGCAGGGTGATTTACATTTAAAAAACATTCTTAATATAATAGTATTAAAAACTTTTAGAAAATTTGAGCAAGGACAAAATGTGGATATACTAATAGAATGATCCATAGAGTAACTAATCTCTTAAAAAAAGAAGAACTGAAGTGTGTTTTGGATCACAAAAATGTAGGAATAGCTGTAAATTTAGTGCTCTAACTGTCACTTTGAATGACTCGAAACACTCTCTTTTAGAACTTAATGTTAAACAATAGCTGTTATTCTGTATATAAAACAAGAGAAAGTCTGGCACTGCTTTCAATTGCGAATAACTGCACTCCTAATTATAGTAACCGATTGCAACCCATTGCAGCCCATCTGCTCTACAATTTGTTGTAAATCAGAGATATCCAACGGAGCCATTCATTCCATTCAATGATAGCCAAGGGATCGAATGCATAAACCATATTCAGCCATAGATTTTAAATAAAAACATATAAGCCTCCAAAGTACTATCTTGCTCATTTACTATATGAGTATATGCTCAATACAAACTCAACTAAATTTTTTGGATATTCAACGACTATATAGTGTTAAAGAATTCCCTTTTATTCCAAAAAGAAAATTAATTTCTCGAAAAACAAATTTTAGACGAAATAAAAGTTCAGAAAATTTGTTTCCAAACAATACTTTATAAATATCATCGATAATAAAATGAGTGAACAATACTTTTAATTTTGTCTCCGAATAATAAATGAATTAAAAATAAGATTTTACATCATTAAAAAATCAATAGTTTTTGTTTTTTATTAATTAAAATAAATTGTGCTAGCTAAAATGTTAACTTTTTACAGAATAAAATCTGTATTTTGCGATAAAAAAAGAGCGAAAAAAATGAATATTTTTTGATACCTAATTATAAATTTAATCCAAATCGACAGCACTTTCGTTAGGCTTAGATAATAATAATGCAAAAACTGACAAAAGCTTTCATCTCTTATCAGTCATAAGTGAGAAAAGGGATAATCAATGAGAACAATAGCTATGTTGAGCCGACTCTCTGTTTGCTTAAATAAACAACTCATTGTTCCCAGTCTTCCAAACAAAGGTTTCTATTCTTTTCAAAGCAATGCATTGAATACACTCTTAAAGCAATGAAAGTTTTACATCAAAGAAGAGAATCTTTTTCACAGAAAACAAATTCTGTGACGAATACAAAAGTCATCGAGAATTTGGTCTCAGAATAAAAGAAAGAAGACATCGATTGCTAAGATTCTAATCCTAAATCTGAGCCATTCTTTTGTATTTCTCTTGTAATCAATCTTAAAGTCATTTAATTAATTGTCACTGAATTTGATGGCAAACGAATCAAAAGAATATATGAAAAGTCTGACTTTAAACAAGATTTGACTCATTTATAGATCCATTCATTTATATAAATTCTGATTAATTTTGATTATAATTCTCTTAATGAAAGTCTGTTTACTTAAAGAGAAAATTAATAAATTGAATGCTTAATAAGTCTATTAATAAATAAGAGAAAGTAATATATGAGCCATAAAAATGAATAAAACAAGAATAGGTCTGTTATACAAACACTTTTACTGCTATTGTTTTGTTATTTCGATAATCATTGTATTGTTTTTCCCAATTGATTGCATTCACGACTTCTTTAATAACATTACATAAAATAATAAATTAAATTATCGACAGAACTCTAGTTATTTAATCTTTGTCTTCCATCACAAGTAATCCGATTAAAAAATCGATATTAATTTCTAAGTGTTTCTAATAAGAGAAACCCTCTTTTGATGTCTTTCATGTCTCACATTTTGTGTTCTGTAGATATCAATCCATTTATATTTTTATCACTTTTTTCTTTCTCTTTTACTCATATTTTTATTATGAATGCGCTTTCATTTGAATTTTATGTGAAACAACCGGAATATAATTTGGTTGTGCACTCAATCCAAGCAATTTTGCGGTCAAAATAGAAACTGTGTTTTCTGTGTTCGCTTTGATTGTGATGTTTGAAAAGAACTGTTTTATTACTATTGAGCGCTGAATAACTTATTTGACTGAGAGATGCATTTATAAGTGTCACGTAATTTGCAATCAAACGCCACAGCAATTCAGGACAGTATTAGGCCTGTCGTGACCAGAATTTCACTGACTATTTGCTTATAGAGTGCTATCAAACCGTTCGATGAATGCCATAAATTAAAGTTCATTCCCTTTATTTTACAAACATTTATTTTACCGAATCAGCGCTACTCTTATACTCAAACATCATTTGTTTTCTAATTATTATACATTTATTAAACATATCAGAACTTAATAAATAGATTTCAATTGATTCATATCTAGATCTTTTTTCAAAATAATGGAAAACAGCAAACTTTTGCATTTAAATTGCATTTAATGTAAAAATTATTGATTTTAAAATTCAAACTTTTAGTAAATATAAATATCAAACACTTTTGAACTTTAATTTGACTTTAATTAATCAATTAAATAATGAGAGATCTATTGATAGCTTTGATTAAATACTTAAGTAATGAGCAATTCTTTTATGGCAATCAATTCTAATTACAGTATAATTAAAAAGTGTTTCCAAATATAAAAGAAATAATTCTCTGCATTTGTTCTCATTTTTATAGATATGACAAAATAGGTTTGAATGACGTTATATAAACCCAAACTCTACTCATTTTCAAATAGTATAGTAAACATTGATTTGAGTAAAAATAGACCACAAAATTTCTATCGATTTAATGACAGAAAAAACATTTGCACAAACATTCAAACAGTTCTTCTTTGCTCAGGAATTTTGTCATACCTAATTGAAACTAAAATTTACCTTGTTAAGTGTAATCATCCAAAATGAATGATACAGTTATTTTAAAGGGTTTTTGTTTAGCGATTTACTCTTTAGTGACATTAGTCTTAAAGTCATACTATTTATCAAACCATTAATCGATCAAAAAGAAGATCATTAATGAAGTCGTTTAAAGACGTGACTCTAGTATTCATTTGAACGCCTGCTTTACAGCTCTAATAATTGTTTGCATTTAAACTGACAGCAAATCGATTCTCTCTCTTCCGAACCGAATTAAATGTTATTTCAACTCAAAACTACTATTGATTTTACTTTTTTATTCCTTTAAGTTGATTGTGTTTTGGCACAACTCTTGATGGCATAAATGACTTTAAGATTTTAAGGATCAAAGAAGTAATACACCACTACTTCTACGTTAGTTTATAGTTTTGATTTGATTTATTGATAAAAACAGTGACTCATCGTTAATATTTGATGAATTCCAAGAGAATGTGATTTTTGATTAACTCATAGTTTTGAAGCATTGATAGCAAAGACTGCAAAGACTGATACATAATAAGCTTAACTGTGGAGTAACCAAAAGTTTGGGCCAAAATCCATATAATCCAATGTATGCGATGCCAATGATTATTATTGGAGAGAACAGCACACAAACAGCACAACAGTCATAAAGCGTTAGTTTGTGTTCCGATCGGCAAAACTTTCATCAAATGCGAAAAACAACGGATTTGGATGTGTTTGGATGTTATGCCGGCAGATATGCTTATAGTTTATGCCATCATTCAATGGGAGAGACATAATATTTTTTTGCCAAACCGTATCACCATTTGGTTGGAAAACAATTGCATCGAAAGGCAGATACGTTGCTCTCATTGTATGCGTTTGACATTAAGTCAGTCGAGTATACAATACTTTATTTCATATATTGTAGACAAACAAAACTAGAATAACGTTAAGCTTCTTAAGAGTTCTCTCAAATGCAAACAAAACGTAAGAATATTAAACTGAGTTATTTCTCAAAAGTCAATTGTGGACATAAGTCAGGCACAGATACTTGCAATGGTTATATTGAAAGGATAATTTAGGGCTAATATCTACACAAAAGACATTCTTAATATTGAATTACACTGTCTTTCCATACATTAGAATTCGATTTAAATGTGTAGTGCTTTCAGTCACTCATAACTTTTATTACAAATAAAAGTCGGCTTTACCTCAAGGCTCGTAAAATGTGAGCGTTTGCGGATCTCATGTTCACAATCATATCCAAGAATACCATTGAATACATTTTATTCAATAATATTAGAGTCTACTAAACAAAGTTATCCGGTTTGCAGTTACCGTATTTCCGATCAAACATTTTTCATTTGTGGACAACAATTCATTCACTCAAAAACCAAAACTAAAACTTCAAAATCTTTGGTTTCGTTTCTATTTATAATAAGGAAAAGACATTTTTAGTTAAATTATATATGAATGTCATATATTGCTATATTACCAAGGCTAAACTATACTAAACTATATTACTTAGTAAAGCAAATAATAGATTTTATTAATATTTTTGTTTTATTTGAATATTTCACTTCTGTTGGCAGAAACCCAATCAATAGCGACTCTTTTTTATTATCTCTGGCTTTAAATGTAAAAGTTTTATGATAAAAGCAAATATGCAGAGAGAGGGAGAGGGAGAGAGAGAGAGGGAGAGAGAGAGAGAGAGACGGTATTCCTTTTTAAATTTACGATAAATCTAAAAGAAAAGCCGTTCCAAAGAGAGCTCATATACCAATTTGACTTTACTTAATGGAAGACATCTCTTTATCTCTCACTCTTTCCTTTTCTCACTCATTCTTTCTTCCTATTATTGAAAGAGCTTTTTTGAGACATTGAAAGTTTGTACCTTGGCAACATTGCCAGTATAACGTCACGAATTTTTTTTACTATTTTTCTTTAGAATTACTGTCACTTTCTTTAGGCATAAAAATTTTTCAAAAGTAAATAACTTTTAGCAGTAATTTCTTAGAAAAGTTCAGTGCTTTTAGTAAAGTTCAGTGAAGGCAGTAATAATTGGCGTAATTATGTATAAAGACATCGGATGTAAACCTTTTAAAAACTTCCAACGGTTTGAATTTACATCGATTTTTGAACTAATATTACGAATTAAAGAGCGGTTTCCGAATAAATCAATTTTATGGACCAATGATTTGAAGTCAGCGCTAAGATTTCAGATCAAATCGGGTTTTCCACAGCAATAGACTTCGCATGAATTTATTACATTCGCATTGAAATGTTGTGACCCCTCTCTCCTGAAAATACCGTTAAAATCCTTTGCAATCGAAAGAAAACTCAAAATTTGTAAAATATGTTATTTATTTGTTCGATATTTGTTCTTGGTCCAGCAAACTCAAAATCTCAACCAAATTCAATCCAATTTATTTTTCACAGCATTTGTGGTCAGTCGATCTTGCTGAATTTGCATGATCATTTTTCTTATTTGCTTGAATTGAGCAAAATATAATCACGTGTTTTATTTAACATAAAATAAAATTTGAAAAATCTTTAAATGCATTTCTGTTTTAGAAAATAAAGGCAAACGTCGAGAGAGAGAGAGAGAGAGAGAGAGAGAGAGAG
>JAQIXI010002288.1:0-10724 GCA_034700165.1 Galumnidae sp. Gr-Ori-00277
CGGGTAATCCCGAGGGCTACCCAGTGCTCCCTTACGCTACAATATTGTGCACCGACTTTCCGGAACACCCGGTACTAATTAAGCAATTAATTCTGAATTCAACCATGAAACTTTTATTGCAATATCAGAGTTTATTATATAAAATCTTCCCTTGTGAGTGTTAATATAGAGATAATTGATTGATAAATTATAAGGTCAGTGTTTTCCTACATTGTTAGAACTAATGGAAATATATTTTTTACTTTAAAACATGATTTAAAAGTTACAGTTTTATCAAATAAACACAAAATTATCTCTAAATATGTTTTTATTTTGTAGTTATTCTTAGAGAATGGGAATTATTTAATTAAGTTGTTGTTCAATAAAACTCTTTTTTCATTCATTTTTTTTTACTTATCCTTTACTTATTAGAATAAAAATTTCGGGTAAAATTATATCATTTTGAAAATAATTTGATTCAAAGTATAAAAAAATTAAATTAATAGAATATATAAGAAAACCAATATCAATTAATTATATTTTCAAGGTCACAAAAATCGCTGTAAATACCCTCTTGTTTAAAATTCATTTTAAATTTAAATTTTTGTAATTGTAAAAAATAGAAATAGCCAGTTTAAATTCTATAATATTCCAACTGACTTGAATCCCAATTTTATTAGGAATTATATGTTTTTATTTTATATTTTCAAACACTATTTATAAGTTACAGTTTTATCAAATTTATTACAAATATTTTTAAATGTAAAAACATTTATTACAATTCAATTGCAATGATTAGTTTAAAAGATATTTTTTAAAGAAAAAAGTAGAAAATTTTTAGTTAAAGTGGAAAAAAGTTTATAACTTTTTGTTAAATCAACCTTATTCTATAAAATTTTAAATTCAATAATTATCATGATCACTTTATTTCTCAAAACAAATTGTAATTAAAATCAATTGGGTGCTAATACTAAGTATAGAGATTATTCAGAAATTTTAAAAAAGGTTAGGTTTCGTTTTTCTATTTGCATGGAGCTTGGAGAAAACTTTCAACAATTTTTAACACTATAATATTGGCAAAATAATTTATTTTATATTTTCAAAAATAAAATATGGTCACATATCTACCTATTGTTCAAAAATTTAAAAATATATATTCAACATTTTTGAATATCATTTAAAAGTTACAGTTTTTTCAAATGAACAATAAAATTTCACCCGAGAAATTTATCGATTAAAATTCTGTCTTAAATCAAAATAATTCATAAACTGGATTTAATTTTTTTTAAAGAAATTATGATTGATTCGCATTTCCTCATATTATTGCATAACAAACAAAATAATTTTGATAAGAGATTTCTCCAAAGCGTTCCCCCCAAATAGTTTAAAATTCATAAAATTTTCAACAGTTTTTTCGATAAGTTTTCTAAGATTAAAAAAATTGTTTTATGGAAATGAAAATCTAGAAATTATGTCACTCAAAGAGAATATCTGAGTCAGTTTGGGTTGAAAGGTTTTGTATTAATTATAACTTTTAATCACAAATGGGAAAAAGGTAATGAAGCTTAAAATTTTAAGCTTAAAAATGGAACTTTCAATAAATAATGTTTAGAAATGAATTAATACGTGTTTTATAACAAATAAAATTGAGGCTATGTTTTCAACTTTGAAGTGATTTTTAGAAAACATTATTCATTGAAGCAAATTTTCAGGTCATTCATAAATATGTGTCTATAAATAATCAGGGTTATTTCTAATCAATTTGAATTTAATATTAAAATATCAAAATTGTCATGATATATGCAGACGTATTTGCTACCATGCTAACTTGAATAAAGTTTCATATAAAGCTTCATTACCTTTTTCCCATCGGTGCTTTTAATTTATTTGGGCAAAATTATAAATTAATTTGAAAATTCCCTAGCACTGGCAAAACGCAAGTGAGCCAAATTTTAAGCCAAAAAGATTATATTTTCTATTTTTGAAATTTATTTAAAAATTACAGTTTTATTAAATAAAATACATCGAGAGTTTAGATGTTCTTATATGAAAATAATTGAATTGACTTGGTTAACCTTATAATCCTTCTATTTATTACAATAAATATTTAAAATTTAATAAATTATTAAATTATTTAGCAAGTTAAAAAATTTCAGTTTAAATTTCATTATGATTTCAATTCTGACAAAAATAAATCAAATGAAATTCAAATAAAAACATTTATGAATTAAATCTGTATTGGTTTTAACCAAATAAAGTTAACCATGGTGCTGTAATTTTAGAGCGAGTTTATGTATTAATATAAAATACGGAATATATTTGACAAACATCTGAAAAAAAGAATAAATTAAAAAGGGTTCAATTGTAAATTAAGGAAATATGCAAATGTCATAGTTTAATTTTTATTATGTATTTTTAATTCTATTTAATATAAATCGAATGAAATTCAAAGAAAAACATTTATAGATTAAATATTTAATTTATTTATCCAAATAGAGTTAACCATGGTGCTGTAATTTTAGAGCAAGTTTATGTATTAATATAAAATACCGGATATATTTGGCTAACATCTGAAATAAAGAATTAATTAAAATGGTTTTAATAAATCAATTTACTAACAAGGTAGAATAAGGGATAAGTAATTACAAGGAATCCAATATTTATGCCAATTTTAGTTTTGTGGGAAAGTCGTTCAAAAGTCATCAAAATTTGAAGTTTAGTTCTAAATCGAAACGGATATCCACTGACTCTCCACTGAAGTCTCGATAGATTTACAGACATTTTATGGATTTTTTTCGAAAGTGAGGCATAAAATATTATAATTAAAAAATTAATAGAAAAACAAAAAAGGCCTAATATATAAACTAATTTAATTTTAACATTCAAAGACTCAAACAACAACTGATGGATAAAAATAATAGATAACGGATAGAATGATAAAACATATAAAAAGAACATATTTCTGACAAATTCATTGAAAGACCAAATTTCTTTCAAAAATTTTATGTGTTGTTCGTTGAAATTTTTGAAATATTTAATAGTTTGATGTCTACTTGTATTTGATTTAATATTATCAAAATTAGAATTGACCTTGTTAATTAAAAGAATTTTATAAAAACAACTTATGATTAATATATATAAAATGATAAAACCGTCGGCAACTAAAGTAAAAAATAATGAAATACCAAATAATATGAATATTAATGACATAAGAAATTGAGTAAAAGTATAGAATTTATAAATAATTATTGTAATAAAAATGAGCAAGGTCACTGCAAAGGATAAAATAAAGAAATATTAATATTAACCAGAGTTTTATAAACTTACCGATAATTATAACATATAAGTAAAGTACTACGAAAAGTAAAACTTTGGAAAATGTCCTTAACTTTAGAATTATCTCTATTTTTGAGGCATTTCTCAAAGATTGTGATCTGAGGTTTATTTCATCGATTAATTGAAACCAAAAGATTCCATTCTTATTAACTTCTATTCGCATAAAAAACCCGAAAATGATGGCCAAAAACGGAATAATAATAAGAATAATTTTATTGAAAGTATTGATTCCTCCCATAAACAAAGAGATGTCAAAAAACAAAAGTCTTGTCTCATATTTTAAGTTAAAGAAAAAATTATTGCAATAAAAAATGAGTTCAAACAAATCTATAATTACTGTTAAATAATTAATAAAAACCTTTATTTTATTTTCTCTTTTTTCTAATCTATTCCTACATCCCTCAAAATAGTAATTAATCAAAAAACTACTCATATCTAATTTCTTTTTTTTTTGCAATTTATCGATGACTATTTAGTTCACTTTTATATTCAACAATTAATTTATTTAAGTAAAATTTTATTTATAAAACGTAATAAATTAATTTCAGTATTATTTACGTAAAACAAATATTTAAATGAATATTAATATTTTTCATTATTGGAAAATATTTTTCATTTACTTTAAAATAAGAAATTATTAATTTCATACTAAATGTCACAAGGTGCTTCATAATTATGCAAATGTGTATTTACCTAGTTTTATATAAAATAATTATTTATTCTACATTTTATCATTAATTAAAATAAGTCACTGAACATACCTTTATTGTATTCATTTATAACACATACTTCACATATTCAATCATCTCTTCCATTGCTTTATGTTTGGCCTTTAGCACACATATCATCTTGATTAAAGATAAGAATTTTTAAAAATTGCGCTTGTTTATATGTAAAAGTAATAATTTCATAAACAATAACGTCCGCTAAGCTATGATTTAGTATAAACACAAAGGGGTATAAACAGTACAGGACGTAACAACTAGGGGCTTTTACTGTACAGGGTCAGCGAGAAAGTAGCGACACAATATTGTAGCGTAAGGGAACTTGAGAGAGCCCTCGGGATTACCCGGAAAAAATTAAATATTTGCAAAAAGTAAGTTTTAATCAACAAATTATCAATGAATAAATATAAATTTATTTTAATTTAATAAAAAATTGATGCAAAAGTGAAGAATACAATTTTTAAGACTTAAACTTTGCATATTCACTTGTATATAATGGAAAATTTTAAATGATGAGCTCAAACAACTGTCAAAACTTTATTTATTTATCTTTTCAAACATAAATAAACTCAATTTATTTTTTTCCGGGTAATCCCAGAGGGCTCCCTCGAGTTCCCTTACGCTACAATATTGTGTCGTTACTTTCTCGCTGACCCTGTAGTTTAATGACAAATGTTTACATATTTGTGACGAGTGGTATTTGCAAAAATATGATTTTTTCTAAATATTTTGTTTTAATGAGTTATATCTTATCAAATAATAATCAAGTATCTCTAATTGGTAATAACCTCTTTAATTCTTTAAAAAATAATCTTAAATATAGAATATATTAATAGTTTAATAAATAAGATAATTTTGATGAAAACAAAATTAGTTTCGATAAAAACAGAATACTTTGTTATCATTAAAAATTAACTTTGACAATTTACTCGGGATAACTCTCTATAAGATACTCTGATATCATAATAAGATTTATATGGTTGTAATCAGAATGAATAGATAAATTATTTTTTGAGGTTATTTTTTCCAAATGGCCATGCACTAAGCCAAAAATCGCTGAAGAATTTAGTTAAAGATTTAATGGAAAACTTTAAATTAAAACTTGAGCATGCAACATTACTAATATTTCATTATTATTCATATAAATAGATGACTTTGCTAAACTATTTTATATATATAATATTTTAAAACAAACAAAAATACATATAAAATTTAAATATTTAAAACTGTAAAATAAACATTAAATTTAATTTATATTTTGCATTCTTTCAAATTAAATTTAATGACAAAATGCAAACCTTTTAACTTTATTTTATATAAAATATTTATAAATTTAATATTAAAATCATTTTTAAAATTATAAAAATATAGATTTTTAGATAATTATAAATGTAATATATTTTAATAAATTTTTCAAACAAATTCATTAATTTAGAATATAATCAAATATTTAACCACTTTAATTTATTAATTTAAAAGGTATTTAATTAATTTCAAATTTTAATTAATTTTAATATACTAAATGTATTAAACAAATAATTTATTTCGTTTTTAAAAAACTATTTATATGAAAATAAATTAATAAATTAAGTAAATTATTTTAAATAAGTTTAATTTATGAGCCGAACAATTTAAGAAATAAAAATATTTAATTATTAGAGAATTGTAACTCAAACTATTTTATATATTATTTATGGAAACAAATTTTATTAATTTTCAATATTATAGAAAAAATATTGGAAAAAATAGAATGGTATAGTTTTGACAGCCTTTTAAGTTAATCATGTTTTGACAAGAAAAGTAAATTCAATAATTCTCAAACAAAATTTATTTTAAATTTTATTTTAATCAAGATTTATTTTATTTATACAATTTATGGATTTTTAAAAAATAGTTATTAAATTATTTGTTTTGAAAATTAATTAATTTCTGAATTACAAAACAATAACAAAAAACAAATAAAATATCTAAATATTTGATTAACTGTAAATAAAACCTTGAAATAAATTTATATTTGTCAACCTTTCAAAAATTAGTCTAATGTCAACAATCTGCTTCCAATATTTTTTTCTATATGAATAACTTATAAATTAACAAAATTTACTGTAATTAAAATAATTTAGAAATTATTAGAAATTTATTAATTAATTATAACTTTTATGCTATTAATAATTTTAATAAGTCAAGTATTTTGTCCATATTTTTTATTAGTAAAGTAATATATCTATTTTTTCTAATAATTATTTTAATTTGATTTTTTAATTTGATAAATTATCTTGAAAATACAATTCAAAAATATAAGAAGATAATGAATTATGAAAACTTATATAGATTTTCCAAAAAAAAAAATTCTAAAGAATAAGAAAAATGAAAAAATAATATTTACTAAATTTATTTATTAACCTGAATATTATATATGCTCGTTATAAGTCACAAGTACATTTATTAAAATAAAAGGCAAACTTTGAAATAAATTTATTTTTGTCAACTTTCAAAAGTTTATTTTATGGATTTTATTAAATTTTCATTATATAATATAAAAATATTTTATTAATTGGAAACTGTAATTTAAACACTCAAATAAATTTTTATTTTTCACATCTTAAAATTATTAAAGTAAATTTCAATTAAAGAAATTTTTATTAATTTTTTTTTAAATTGAGATCTTTCCTAAAACAAATTAAGTTCAATTTAAATTAAACTAAATTTATAATTATTGCAGAAATTCTGTTGATAACTATGACTTATTTAGTCATACGATATTTCATTTGTTTCTGAATTATTCTTTTACTCGCCAAAATATATAAATGTTCTTTTACCAAGCACATTTTTGCTAGCTTTTATACGAATATGAGGACTATGATTTTAACTAATATAATTTTTTAAAATTTTTTTAAATAAATTTTTAAGTAAATATTTGAAAGTTGCTACCCTTGTCGGAAAGTAAGACCCTGACCTATTTCTTGACATTTATTTAAGAATGTTTCAAAAAAATTGTTTAAATGATTAACGTTTTTCAAAAATTTGACTCAGAATATTAAAAGTTCAATTAAACCTCTAAATGCTTAAACATAATTTATTGTGAATTTTATCATGTTTCATTATAAAGATTTTACATTTGATTTTCATACGGAAATTGTGGACTATTTTCAAGAAACATAAATATTTAAAAACTGTAATTAAGTCAATGAAATAAAATTATACTTGTCAACTTATAGATTTTTTAAAATATGAAAGAATTTTTACATAACTTTTAATATTGAATATATTTTAATTTCTTTATCTGGATGAATTTTAACTTTAATTCTTCCTCAGAAAAGACTACTGAATCTTTTCAAAATGTAAATTGCCTTCATAATTAATATAATTTTAATAACATTGATTACTAACTGTCCTTATATAATTACTTTACTAATTGTGATTATCTGTATATCAAGTGGTTATTCTTTTAAAATTAAAACAAATTGAATTGATATGAATTAGAAAAAGAGAGTTACAATAAATTATTTAATTAATATTTTGTAAATTATTTCTAAAATTACTTAAGTTTTCAGATCGCTTTTTAAGATATTTTTTATATAATAATTAAAATAAAATTATAAAAATATGTTTATTAAATTTTTAATGTTTTAATTCAAAAGTTATATTTAAATTTCCTTTATTTTAATAAAATTATAAGTTTGTTAAAATGATTATTATGATTAATATGAAATAGAACTTGTAACGGATTAAAACTACCCAGGTTACGATTTACAGGTCGAGTATTAATCAATTTATAAATATATGAGACTTCGCCTTAATTTAAAGCTTAAGCGCTTTATTTGGGGTCTATTCCACCAATTGATTTACGTTAACAAAACTATCTAGACGAGTGGTCAATCGTTGAGGCCTATCGGGTAATACCAATCGCTGGCAGTTGGTAAAGGTGTCGTCGCCGAGATGTGGTCGAGCCGTTGTCCTTGATCACTGACGCAGAGATTTAACCGATGAGGTCGTAAACTTAAGGCCGAATCGTTTGTTGAACAGTTTATTAAACTTTGAAAATACAATCGAATGGAACGTCTCGTTAATTATATTTGATTAAAAACTCTATTACTGTGAGACTAACTCTTATGACTTTAAAGTATAGACTGGAGTTACAAATGAAAAGTCAGTTCTTATATACTAGAAAAAGAGCGAGGGTCAGTATGAGTAGACTCAATACGCCTACTATTGACATAGACTAAGGGGTTATTAATGAGTATTTCTAGATATTAATGAGTAGTGGAAAATAACCCCTTACAAACTCACGAAATTTTCTTTTAACTCATTTAGATTTTTAATATATAGTATGTTTAATACAAATCAATAAAATTATTTATATTTTGTAAAACTGTAAATGAAACTTTTGATATAATTAAAATATACCTAAAAACTTTAAATTAATTAAAGGAATATGCATATCATCGTTTTTTTGAAATAAACCTTTTTGTCAACTAATTTATTAATAAATTTTAGCAATTTTATATATAAAATTATATTAGTTAATTTAGTTATCAATCAGAATAGAATATAATTCAGTGAGCCAGATTATATTATTTAATCAGTTATTTTAAATTTATATATATCTGAAAAATATTTTTAATTATTAAATATAAAATCATTTTCTTGTTCTAAACATAAAACTTATACCTTATTCATAATAAATTTACCTTGGCAATATTTCTCGTGTAAAAACTGTTCTTTTTCAATAAGAAAATTTGTATATTATATAAGTATAATATATTAGTATAATAATTAAATATATTTATTAGACCATATTAAACGGGTGTGTTCATTGCTCTATTTATGTTAATTAAAAAACTGTTATTTTGTTCAAATATTTTGTTTAATTACTTTTCATTTGAAATAAGTGTAATTAAAAATAAATTATTTAAAATTTATTAAATTTTTTTCGAATTTAATTATTTCATTAAATTTTAAGTTTCGTTTTGAAAAATAGTTTATATTAAAAATTAATGAAAATTAAAATTAATAAAAATTAAACTCAAAATTATTTATAAATAATAAGTTATAGACTGAAAGTATAGCATTGTTTTATAATTGTTTAAGTTCATTATGCAATGAATATTGCAGTGTTACTGCTTTTTGCGTAACGTTTACGCATATCGTTAACGGTGTTATTCCCTAATTGGTTGGATATAAGAACCGCCTCTTTTTCTTACATAAAATCTTATGTATTATTGAATAAGAGAACAGTCGTGATTTGTCTTAACCAATGTGTGGTTCTCCTCAAAGTTATAAAGTATGCTTATTGTGTAATAAGTTTTCTGAAGTATTTGTATTATATATACATCTATTGTTTCCGAACTATTCTATAATAAAATTGTTTCTTTTCCTAATTGTTTGTGTGTTTATTCGTCTCTCTGCGATTATTCGGTGGAAGGAAAACTTTAGGTCCGGTCAGGGGCAACCAGTGGAAACCTAGGGAAAATCTCAGGGATTTTCCCTAAAATTGTTCAGGGAAAGTTGGCTCAAATTGGAAGGAACTCTGGATTCAGCAACTTTTGAATACGATACAACCCCTTCCCAGATAACTGTTCTAAACCCCCTGTAAGGCAGTTATTCTGCAATATGATTGAATCATATTAATTCTAAAATATTTTCCACAAATCAACCAAAATTTCAATTATTTAAACCTTTTATTTCTTTACATTTAAATATGTGTTCTCCAATTGGATTTTATTTAGTGTTTCATCAATAGGTCAGCCATCGAGAGGTCAATTGAAGACAATTTAAAAGTTAATAAAAATTGAGAATCAAATTATAAATCTATTTATTATTCATTTCCATAGTTTACATAAGACTTCATCTAATGGAAAAGAATGTTTAAACCACTGATTTGGTCACTGATTTCGATGTAAACCATTGATGGAAATCAGACTCAATCTCCAGAAATTAGTGAAGATATTAAAGACTCAACTTTTTATTTGATTGCAATCAATTTTTGACAATTTTTTTAGTGACAACAATTACTGTCGTTTTCTAAATAAATAATTCTCTAAAAACAAACGTTTATTTCATTAAATTATTGTTAAATTTTTATTAACAATAAATTAATTAATAAAAACTAATAAATATTTAAATAAAATTGAATTTTGTTTTGCATTTAAGGAATTTGAATTAGCAAGGTTATTTATGGGTTTGAAGATAGCAGTGAGTCTTTTGATTAATTTTTGTCAGTAACTTATTTTAAAATTAATTTTTGGTAAAAAAGTAAATGGCTTAATAAAATGAGCCAGGTTATTTATGCAGCATTTGTGTAACATACATATATAGAATTAGTAGATATAGAATATAGAACATATGTATATAGAATTAAATATTTATAAATAAAATTTGCTTAAAAATATTATTTAAATGAAAAATCAATTGAAGTGAAATTAGATTTTAATTAATTATTTAAAAGTAATCTATTTTTATAACAAATTTCATTATTAAATTAGTTTTTTAATTAAATTTAAGATTTATTTAAAATAAAAAATATTTATGAAAAATGAATTAAATTAATAATTAAACAAAAAATTATTTATTATTACTATTAACTTATAGACTGTAATCTTAAAAATATTGGTCATTGAGGGGTATATATACGAAAAAGAGGCAATACTTTTAACTCTGTTACAGAAGAGCCGGCTGTGGAGT
>JAQIXI010002289.1:0-10724 GCA_034700165.1 Galumnidae sp. Gr-Ori-00277
TTAGGCGATCCCTCCGTTTCATTCTTAGACGAACCGACCACAGGTGTGGATCCGGTGGCGCGAAGATGTCTTTGGGAAGCTTTGACCAAAAAGTTAAGGGAAGGCCGATCTATAGTAATGACATCCCATTCAATGGAAGAGTGCGAAGTCCTTTGCAATCGTCTGATAATTATGGTTAACGGAAAGATTGCTTGCATTGGAAGTCCTCAACAGTTGAAGGATAAGTTTGGCAAAGGATATACGGTTCACATTAAAATATTGCCCTCTCGTAAAGATTCAAAGCATACCATAGAAAGTGTCCAACAATTCATGAAAAACTCATTCGAAGGAACAGAAGTAAAAGAAATTCATTACAATTCAATAGACTTTCAAATAAACAATACATCTATTCGTTGGTCACAAATATTCGGTACAATTGAAAGGGCGAAAGAAAACCTCAATATCGAAGACTATTCAGTGGGTCAGACAACTCTCGAACAGGTATTCATAGGTTTTGCTGAAAAACAAAGATATGACTGAAATGACATTTTCTACAATTAGTCACAAAACAATTTAAAGAAAACCAATATTTAAAAAATATTTTATTTATTATTTATATATTATTTTATTAAAAATATTTCGTTTTATTGAAACTTATAGTCACTTATATTAACATAAAATTATTTGTTATGAAATACTTATAAAATGATTAAAAGTTTTTATTAAAAATTAATTGTTAGTCAAAAGTCATTTAAAATATTTTCAACGATTAATACTTCAAATATAAGTTCAAACAAATACTTAATTTCAACACAAAAACTATTAATAATAAGTTCTAAACATTTGAATTACAAAACAATTTTATTAACTGTTTGTGTTTCCACTCATTCCAATCATTCCTCCGATTTCTTCTTCGCCGAAGACTTTGTTTAATAACTTTAGTTTTAATAGAATTAAATAACGAAATACAGTAGAAATCAATTGATTTAAGGGAAGACAAATGAAGATTAAATGAGTTATAATTGGGACACAATTGCAATCATTTGAATTGAAAACTATTCGAACTCTGACTGAACACAAAAAAGTGAGTGAAAATGATTTTCATTTATTAAAAACTTTAATAATTAACGCAAAAGTATTTTCTTTAAGTTTATTAAAGTTTTGCAAAATTTTATTTAACTCACATTAATAGCCCTTAAAAAGTGTGTGCATTGAACCCCAACCAGTAAAATACACTTTTACTAAAAATTAAACATAAATGTGGAAAATGAAGTTTTGAGTTATGATAGTTACTTTCAAAAATTGCGCTTGAACATTTGAACAAGTTCAAAGTATGCCACAAAAAATGTTATAAATTAAATATTAGAAATAATTATTAAATTTATTTGTTTACAACTGAAGTGCAAGAAAGGGATACTAAAGGGTATTTAAGGGTAATAAAGGGTATTTAAGGGTACTAAAGGGTATGTAATTTGGCGCTAAAAGGGCCAAAACTAATATTATTCAAAATAAACACAAAATTTGTCTTTTTATGCCAAGACCACATATGATGTGCTAGTCCCTTTTTTTTGCATAGAACACTTTTATTTTTAAGACATTATTGATAGCCTTTGGTTAATACTTATCCAAATTATAGAGAATTGATCTTGATATTTTGTAAAAAAGGCATAGTAAAACCTAAAGTGTATAATTTTCAAAAGAACTAGGTAATAATAGTATTTAAGAATAAAAATTTAGAGATTACCAAAAAAAAAGAGTAGTTTTCGACTTTTCCTACAAGTTTTGAATGAAATTCCTTACAAATGAAAACAAATGTAAAGAAAATGTTTTTTTAAAACTTTTATTACGAAAATTGAATGAAAATTAAGGTTTGAAGTGACAAATGAATGACAAAATTAAGTCGAAATGGAAGGAAAAAACACAACATTTTTCATTAAAAATTGTTTTTCTGTCGTTTTTTTCTTAAAAAACATAAACAAAAGAATTTAATATACATTCGATTAAAACGGTTTTAATTCAAGTCATTTATTTTAATAATTAGTGATTAAATGTTATGTGAATTTTGAATAATTTAAACCAAAAAAAATACAATTAAGTGACAAAAGATTTGAAAAAATATATTCAAAATAAGAGTAAAAACAGAAAACAATTTCTAATTGCGATTAAAGGAGACGTGAATTCAATGAAATATCTAATGGTTTAGAATTTTGACAGAATTTTGTCTCGAAATCCATTTATTTATTTTGTAATATAAATGAAGACATAATAGATATCAGAAGTCAACTGAAGAATTGAGACAAAAAGCGATTCAAATAATTTGTGAAATAATAAGAGACAACAACTTATTCTCCCTCTCCTTCTTCGTCGTCGTCGTCCTCTGGACCGCCTTCTCCTTCGTCTCCTTCTTCGCCCTCATATAGCTCTTCATCTTCAACCTCCTCTTCATCGTCACCGCCTTCTTCTTCTTCTTCCTCTACTACGACAACTGACTCGTCATTTTCATCTTCTTCTGAGTCTTCATCTTCACCGTCGAGACCTCCATTTTCCACTTCAATGTCAGGTACGAGGAAATATTGTAGTGGATTGGGCCACATGTCGTCTTTGATAACTTCTGCGATATCATCAGCGGATGCGTCGCCGTGATCTGTAAACCACGTGAAGAATGTTCGGGGATAATCCAACTGACGTTTGCGCGAATTTTTCGCATTCGTGTCGTTTTCGTTTTTAGCGTTTTGTTGTTCCTGAAGTCGTTTCGACAGATCAGAGCCTTCTCTCCATTTGATTGGCGTTGACTTCGAGGCCGGATCCCCTAAAAGGACAATAATTTCAATCTATGAGAGGAATGTAAGGCATACCTCCGGCACCTAAATGGAATTCCTTCTCCAAGAGATCGTTCTCGAAATATGGGTTCTCATCGAAATAGAATTTGATTCTATAGCCAGACTTTATGTCCTCAAACTCTTCGACTTCCAATTTAGACAAAAAGTGCAGACATTCCTCTTCGTCCTCATCGAGAATAGCGGAGATTTGCGGATGATTTACGAACTGATCCAAACATTAAACAGATTTATTAATCAGTGATAATCAAAGAAGTCATTCGCCGGTATTTCCATAAAACAAATCAAATAAGAAATGTTTGCATTTCTATCCACTAATTAAAAGTCAAATTAAATTTAATAACAGTTTAAATGGTTTTTTTGTTTAGACTATCTTTCAATCAAAATATCGATAATAAATATTTGATTCAATAATTGAATGACAAAAATGGCAAACATTTCAAACAACTAAAAGAGTACACAAAAACTATCTTTAATTTAGTGAAAACAAAAATCTAATGAAAATCAATCAAAAAACTAATTAAAATTGAATATCAATTAAAGGAAAGGCTTTGTTTGAGTGAAGAGTAAAGAAAAAAAAATCTATTAAAAGGTGTGAACTCTATCTAAACAACAATTGTTTGTGTGTTGACAGTAAAGGGGTTGAAGTGTAACAAAGGCTACCATAAGAGCGGTTTATATTGAATTGAATGACGACTAAAGCCATTGACTGATCAAACAATGAATATATTGTATAAATTGAGCCAAAACTTAGTGACAATCAGATAAGAGGACACAAACACAACAAATAAAGATAAATGAGTGGACACTCACAGCAGTGACCCAAAAGTTAGGGATTTTTGCGATTAATTCATTCCTCTTCTCGAAGAAGGGTTTCCTCAATTTGTTGTACTTCTGTTCGACTTTTAAGATCTCTTCGGAAGCTTTTTCGTTGAGGGAATCGATTTCATTCTGAGTGGCGTCAATCTCTTCCAATGTCTTCTGTGTTTCGGGATCGTAGTCTCTGGACTCGTCCTCCAACTGATCCGCAGAGTTGTTATTCTTTACCTCTCCATTGTCCACATCTTCTTCAGTCTTTTTCAACTTCTTTGATGGCGTCGGACCAGAGTTTGTGGTTGTCGTCGACGACATTATGTTCTGTAAAAAAAAGAGATAATTATTGTTAAGATTTAGTTTGAATTTTTTCAAATCAAAAGTCAGTGTTTGAAACAATAAATACATTTGAATGAATGGACACAAAAGAGCGATAAAATGCAAATTCTGTGTCAAACGATGGGTTTGTCTTCGTTTCGGTGACAAACGATTTGATGCCAAACACCAGACAATTAGTTAAAAGTCAATTAAATTAAGAAATTTGGCTAAAATAGAGAACACGCCGGCTATAAATGGCTGTTTGTGCTGTGAATGGCTTACGATTACAACAATAGACACAAAACCGGAGCCAATGCTTGCTTTCAATGCTTCAAATGCTGTACTCTTCCAGTAGTGAACCGATTGCTATATAACGTCAATACTCTCTCCTTGTGTTCAATCAAAGCCTTTAAAGCGCTCAACGAAATGGCCGTTCAATAAGACTAGAGATGAACGCAGTGTCAGCTCTGAGCCCACAAACAGTCAATGCTTTCCAATGAAATGTATTAACCCGTCGTCTACTCTCCTATTCTCTGTTGTACTGTCGCTATGCCATCACTGATAGGCTATTGAAAGGTGGGGCCAAAAAACACTTTACTTTCGATTGAAAACAACAACCATTTCATCCCATTTTTGATTGTTTTCATACGATTACCACAAATCAACTAATCGTTACGTTTAGACAAAACTCGTGTCGATTATTATCTCTTTTGTATCAATATTTTGGACATTTGTTTTGTGGCCTCCGATGAATGGTTTGTTATTGAATAGTAGTGTCCCCTCTATTTGAATGAACGGCATCGATAGCAACAAATCCGTGATGTGCTCCAAATGTCGGCGAAAGTCTGTGTCAAATGTCCGAATCCAATGCAAAATGGATCAGTACTTGTCCTCACATTTGCACACATTCTCGCCATCGATATCACTGTCATTATTGACACCTCGACTACCACTGCCGGCACCCGATTTGTTGAATCTTAAATATGGTAAATACTATCGGGTGGAGCACTACCCCAATGGTATGGCAAAAGTGCTTCACTTATATTGGGATGAAATCATCCATTTGTCGATCGAAGAGAAGAATGAATTGTCGCTGGAATTCCTTAAAGAGAGTTTTCGAGAGGAGTCGCCAAATGTGGCCAAATATGTCATATCTATTGTACACAACGCGGCCTCATATCTGCCCGACCTCTTAGAGTACTTCGCTATCACTGAACCTCATCTCACAGTCAAAGCAGGAGTTTTGGGTCACTCGGGTTCTGACATTGAGACCACAACAATGCAGGCCTATAGGGATAACGTATGTCCACCTTTTGTCCACTTTCTGGCCATTTGTTTGACCACTTCTTTACGTTTAATATTTTATAGAATTTGTTTCGAATATTTTATTAATATTTAGTTTTATTTAAATATTATTTTAATTATAAGACATAAAAAGTTGTTATAAATTATATGAAATTAGAGTAAGATTTCAGTTATGGTAAAGGGTTTTAGGGTTTACTTGTTTTTGTCATTTGATATCTTTTAATGTATTATAAAAAATGTGCTAAAAGTTTATTAGACATGTATTCCAAGATTAGATAGAAATTATTAAACTAAGGGTTAGTTATCTTTGAAGTCTTATAATTCGGTTTAAATGATAAAAAGTATTTGAAATGTATTTTCATTTTTCCAAGAATTGATTTGCAAACCATTAGAAATACAGTTTATTTTCGATTTAATCGGATATTTGAATCTAAGAAAATGGCCTTGGTTATATTGCTATATTCTTAAATTAATAGAAATATTAGGTTTTTATTAAAGAATATTTTAAATAATATTTAAAAGTTATTTAACATAAAATAATTACTTATTTGAAGGTTTAAATGGCATTCATTTTATTTTGATATTTCAATAATAATAAATTATACTGAATATGTTATCAAGGTTATTTTTAGAAACTGTTTATGAAAATAAATTCCTTAAGAATTTTGCAGATTTTTAATAAAAATTTTATGGTTAAACCCAAAAGTGCGTTAAATCGATGATAGACTGTATTACGTTTTAGTTTCATTCAATTTTATACACTTTTTCTTCATTTTCTTTTCATATAATTAACTAATTATTTGAATGTTTATGTTTAGGTCCATAAGAACTATTGTAACGGCACTTATAGATATGGACCTCTCCATCAAATATCATTAGTGGGAACAGTTCACGAAGAAGTCGGTGGATATTTTCCCGAAATTCTATCAATGTTAGAACAATCACCTTTCCTAAAATACGTGATGCCATGGGGACATATGTCTGCTGTACGGATGGCAAGTCCTCAAGAGTCAAATGATGGGCCCATACTTTGGATAAGACCTGGAGAACAGCTGATACCCACTGCAGAGTTGAATCATCAGAAAACACCAAAAAGTGCTCATAAGCGACAACAGAGCGAATTAAGAGGTCTACAACTCAGGAGAACGAGTGAACCCCGAGAAATGATGTTTGAAGACAGGTATCATCAGCTCTACTAAACTATTCTTTAGTCATCATTTCATTAAACATTTGTCGAAATCTCTTATATCTCAGATATTTGTGAACATAAAACTTAAATGAATCACCATGCTCATTTATATGGATTTTCAAATATCCATATAAAGGGGAAAAACCTAAAGATATTTCAAAACTAATCAAGAATTTTAAGTAAAGGATTAATAATATTCTAATTGTCTGACAAATCACTGTTTTCTTACCATTAATTGACTTTTAATTCCTTAAACCGAATACTTTTGGCATTTGTTTTCCATAATATCTTTGAGTATTAATTCAGAGAATTTTGAATGAAATAGAGTTACAAACAAATGATTTTTTAAATACTTTTTTTTAACACTTTTATATCAATTAAGGGGTGATTTGATATCAGTATCAATGAGTTCAAAGCCATTACTAAGTGAAGCATATCTTTTCCTGAGTTTATTTTAATGGTTTGTCCCTAAAACCTGACTTAAATGTATTTATTATTATATATTTTTTTCTTAAAATCAGAATTAAATGTTTGAGTTGAAGAGAGGACGACACCGAAGGGCCTTATTTTTATCTTTTATTTTTGTTTCGCTTATCTTTGTTTTCATTAATTTTTTATTACTCTTTTCCTGACATTGAAATAAGTTTCTTGACTTTAAGGCAAATGTTTGCAAACTTAAGACAATTATCTTTTAAAAATCTGCATTTATTTACGATTAAAGTATTGTTGATATTTGTATAGAACCCGTTGTCACGCAGACCACGTCGGTCACGGCTTTGACAGACAAACGACAGCTGCAGTCGGAATATTAAAGGCAGTGAATTGTGGCGAGAATTGGCGCCACAATCGGGTCACCAAAGATGTGGTGGCGTTTCACGCGGCAGACTTTGAACAGTTGACACAAAAGTTGCAGTTAGACCTTCACGAGCCACCCATAAGCCAATGCATTACTTGGGTTGAAGATGCAAAACTCAATCAACTCAGGAGGGAAGGGGTTCGTTTCGCCCGCATTCAACTCCACGACAACGACATATACTTTTTGCCCCGAAATATTATTCATCAGTTCCGCACAGTTTCAGGTCTGTTATCTTCATCTGAACCTAATTTTATTATTCCTTAATAATGAGTGAAGTTTTAATTTAATTTTTTAGTTATGATTTAATTTATATATTTTTTAATACAATAAGAAATCACTTAATTTGTTCTTAATTTTGACGTCATTTCTAATCGTTTTTATAATTATCTGTTTATAAGAAGTTATATATTTTTTAGTTAATTATATAAATTTAAAAAATGATTTATTCAAAGCATTAATTTATTTGAGACAATTTGAGTATATTTTTTATCAGTAATTATCCGAATAGTTTTATCGATTTATCTAAAAATAAAGAGTAAATTATGTAATATTTTTGGTCCGAATATCTGTCACTAAATTATAGTTATAAGGGATTAATAATTGAATTGTTTTGACAAAAGTTGTCGTCAAAAACCAATCGGAGCTTAAAATTGAATTTTAATTTAAAATGTATTCTAATATTTGATTTATATTAACATTTATTATATGTTGTATTTGATAGCGGTTTCATCGATCGCATGGCACGTAAGGCTCAAACAGTATTACCGGAACGGAGAGTCCAAAAAAGATGGCAAAAGAAGTTATAAGATGTATGTCTCGGATAAGAAGAATAAAGAACACAAACATTCAAAGGATAATATCGATAGAGTTAAGAGAAAAATATTTAATACGTCTTCGACGGAAGACTCGATGTCGCCCTCCAAGAAAAAAGTGCAACTCATGAATCCTCCTGAGTCCACACCCAATGACAACAATAAAGTCGAAACTAATAACAATAATATCGATGAAAAGAATATTGAAATTAACGAACAAACGACCAAGATTAAAGCCGAAGACATCATTAAAGTCGAAGACATCATTAAAGTTGAGAACAGCATTAAAGTCGAGAACAGCATTAAAGTCGAGAACAGCATTAAAGTCGAGAACAGCATTAAAGTCGAGAACAGCATTAAAGTTGAGAACAGCATAAAAGTTGAAAAAATTGATGAAATGAAAGCCGTTTCTGTGGACGAAAGCAATGAAAATGTGGTTAACTCTCCGCACAGACCAAATCAAACCACAATTAATGCAAACGTGACTTAAAGTCCTGAACTTGTTTTTTGATTCATCTATTAATTTAAGAATTCATTTGTTCATCAAATGTATAAACATTGAGAGTGAGGTCAGAGTTTTGAAATAATTGTTTATAATTTGTAAATATATTTGTTTTTCTAATTTATATTTAAAACCAAAGGTTTGAGAAATAAATATAAAAAAATAGTTTAACTATAAATATATTTGATGTCAAATAATTAATATAATTATTCTTTTTATTTATACAAATCAAATGCTTAGACAAAAGACATCTTTTTATTCTACTTTTGAGAGCCCTTTTCCCCTACTCTTAATCTATACTTTTAATGGTTTTCCCA
Organism: Galumnidae sp. Gr-Ori-00277; assembly: GCA_034700165.1. Taxonomy (NCBI): domain Eukaryota; kingdom Metazoa; phylum Arthropoda; class Arachnida; order Sarcoptiformes; family Galumnidae; species Galumnidae sp. Gr-Ori-00277. The sequence continues at coordinate 8,929 of JAQIXI010002289.1, forward strand.
TTTTTTGTTTGTTGTAATTAATTTTAAGTTCTCTTTTACCAGAAAATTGTTTATATTCTCTACTGAACTAAACGTTTGAAATCGTTATTCATTTTTTCATATATTATTCTCACTGTTATTAACATTTATCACAAAATAAAGTGATTATAATGTAGTTATGAATGAAGTGTATAAACAAAATTCAAATAAATTCTTATATTATCTGAAACTTAGTTTTTGTTTTATGCGAATGTTTTTTACGGGAAATTTATATGTATTTCATTTGACGATCAATGCTTTTGGAGATAAGTCTAAGAGTTGTGTGAATTGTGTGATGTTTTAAAACTTTTTTTTGTTGTTTTGTTGCTCAGACTTTCTATGGATTCCTGTTTTCACTGTAAAAGCAAACGATTTTTATGTCAAACGTTGAGTCGATATTTTCTTCTCTAAGTAATGACCATTTCATGCATTGAATATCAATTCATAAACATTGAAAACCATTTTCGATGTGCTTTTGGCGTATTTTTTGATCCAATCGTTAAGTTTTGACACTTTTTCTCAAAACAATATTCGCTGAACTAAACAACTTTTTTGAATGAAAATTCCCTTATTTTTCGTATTGAAGTGTTTCCACTCATCTTATTTTAAGGAATATTTTTAGTAGTGTTTTAAAGTTCATCCCTTAAACCTTCCCTAAACTCAAACCATAGTTTATAATTCAAACATTTTGTGTGTAAACAATATTAAAATTTTATTTATATATTCATATTTTAGGAATGATTTCATAGTTTATTTATTTCTCTTATTTTCAGTTCGTTTGGAACTCAATTTCACTATTATTTGATGTTTGCTATCAGTTATTCATATTTAAGACAATGTTTTATGAATTCATTTCTATTGAAAATTTTCAAATATTTAATATGTTTTTCATTATTAACTAAAATGTGTTAAATGTATATAAAGTGGTGTCGACTGATTTAAATGAAAAGAGCGAAACAGTTGTTGGAGGTGTGGACATAACACTTCACATTTGGTTAGTCACTCATTTGCATAATAATTAAAATGTTTTGTTTTAATTCTTTTCAATCGATTCTTATAAAACTTTTTGTTAAAATGATATATGAAATGATTTATTAATAACTATATTATATAGAAATTCTGTGCCCTCTGGGCATAACATAAAATTGCTAAAATTAAATGTCAGTTATTTCTATTTGATGGTGAGTTCATTAGTTAAGTGCTGATTATATTTCATGAAATGTAGGCACAGATCATATCAGTTATTCGATTTGATGTGAGCCATGGCTTACATTTAATTTGATTCTTTCCTCAAATTAATATTTTATTCAATTGATTGAGGATTTCTTTGTAGAGACTTCAGTAGTCATAAGGGACCGCCTTTTTATCACTGGTCTGTTGTCTGTTGAGCTTTTTATGGGAATTTCTCTTAACTTCTATAAGAAAACCAAAAGGAATTCAAGAAATGGCTTTCATTTTCTGATTTATTACTATATTATTGATAAAAAGGACTTTTCATTCAAACAGTAGTTTATATTTGAGTGATATTTGAGTTGAAGCGATCCCTCATTTCTTAAGAGAAATCTCCTAAAAATGAATTGAAAAACTTTTGTTTGACTTATCGCTAGTTTTATGAGTTGTTGAGCACAGAATTAGTCGCAATCCTTTGTATAATCTCTAATTTCACACTCAATGAGAAACTAAAGGTTTTGCGTTTTTTCTCTCTTAAAACAATTTAATGTCTAAATTAGAGTCGACCTCAAAGTATGAGTAAATTAAAAGTTGTGTAAATCAGGCGA
>JAQIXI010002290.1:0-10720 GCA_034700165.1 Galumnidae sp. Gr-Ori-00277
ATTGTTGCAAATTGCCCCGTTACTATGCTAAAGAATTTCCAACGGTCAAAATGGGGCTATCTGGTAGGGGTACTACTAATGCCATTATTTTGACCAAGAACAATTGTATAATTTGATGATAACTGAAGAAAAGCCCAGGTGGCAGACTATACACTTGTAAATAGAATTTTGATAGTTTATAGACAACAAAACTTATTAATAGTGTTATAAAAGTGTTTCGAATATCACAAAATAAATTATTCAATAAAAGTGACAAAAACCACATTTTAATTAAATTAATATATATTTAAAAAAATTATTTTAAATTATTTAAACAACTGTTCAGAGGAAGAGTGTTTTCAATGACCTTTAGAATATGGAGCAAAGGAGTTGGCAAAGGTTCGACAAACATTCTTGGATTTTGATGATTTTTGGAACATTGATTAAGGTAAGGAACCTTAATATCAAGCACAAAGAATTTTTTTAATATTCGAGATGGTTCTCTTATTATACTGACCCAAAGTTACAAAATATAACATACCATAATTCTTAGGTCTTAAGGTTTATCGCAATTTCTTTTCGTAATCCTTATTAATTTTGTTGTCTTCATTCAAATAAAGTGCTAGAATTGCTCAAAATTGTTTTTAACATGATGAAAATAAGATTTCAGAATGTATATTAAGAATTTGAAAGTTTTGCCAGAGAGTTTCTCAAGGTTTCTTTCAGTGTTTTTATTTTACTTGATAAGTGACATAAAAAACTGTAAAGAAACTTTGGGAAACTCACTGGCAACAGGTTAAAATTTTGGTTTTTCCAGACAGGGGGGTTTTTGACCCATACCCTCCCGCATTTTTATTATATCTTACAAAATTTTTGCAAATTTAGCACTTTATTTGAATGAAGACAACAAATTTAATGAGGATTACAAAAAGAAATTTTAGTGACACACCTTTTGATATAAAATTATGGTATGGAATGGACCAAAAACTCCCCTGTCTGGAAAAATCAAAATTTGAACCTGTTGCCAGTGAGTTTCCCAAAGTTTCTTTACAGTTTATTATGTCAAATTAAACAAATTTTTATTGTTTTTAACATTTCTGGAACTAATACTACTTTTATTATTTGATTAACATAAGTTTTGAACCCTCTATGATTTTGAACCTTGACCAGCTCTAATCAAATGTGAAATTCTAAGAACTAATTTTAATTTGGTTTGATAAGCTTTCCTAGTTTACTAAAAAATAATGTAATAACTATATAGTAGAATTAACGAGTTCTTACCATCCATACTGTTGAAAACTCCCTTGGTGTTTATACTTAATCACACTTTGGCGGACCTGTTATACCACATAATGTTAAAGCTCTCCCGAAAAGTTTACTCCTCTGTTGTTTAAACTTCTGAGTTGTATATACTTTTGATTACATTTACTCAACATTTTATTCTCTACTGTTTATTAATTTTTACATTTAATGAGAAAACTGTCAAAAAAAATTTATTTCATTTAAAAATATTTTTAAATACATTTTAAAGCAAATATTTGTTATAAAATTCAGTGAGAAATGAATTGAATTATTAAACAAATAAATTCATATTTTATATCAAAAAAGAAATGAAAAGACAAAACTTCATGAGAAGTTTGGATCAAATCAATGAAGTCTTTGAATGTAATTATAATAAATCAAAACTAACATTAATTACTAATTTTTATAATAAACATCTGCAATAATTATAAAATAGATGATTTTAATTTTTAAAAGAAATTTAGTATAATTTTCCTTGTTGTTTCTGTTCTGAATTGTTTAAATATTTCTTGTGCATTTGCCCCCTAAACACCTGGGTGATTTTAATGTATTATTAAAATGTAATTATTTTTAAAACTTATTTTGATTTAAATATAATTTCATATTCATATGGAGAGTAAAATAGAAAAGTGTTTTTATCCGCTTCAATGCCTTTGTTTTGACCAAGAACAATTGTATAGTCAGATGACAACTGAAGAAACCGAACCAAAACTAGAAAGAGTTCAGTAATGATCAACTTTTCTCCCAAACAGACTCGACGTCCGACACCAAAAGGTATAAAAGCTTTGGGACGAGTGGTTACTAACTTTCCGTTTTCTAAAAACCTTTCGGGTCTGAATTCGTGTCCATTCGTCCAATACTTCTCTTCTGTTAAAATCATTCCGTGATATACAAAAACAGCCATTCCTTCAGGTAATGTATAATCGCCTAAAAATTCATTTCAGACAACATTTAAAATTAGAATTGTTTACCGATTTTACTGCTGACAATTGTCTTATGGGGTAAAGCACTCGGTAATACATTTTTAAATCTCAAGATTTCCATAATAAAAGCATTAACATAATGGCATCGATTCCTGTCCTCATGGGTTGCAATTCTTTCTCCGATTTGTGTCTCAATTTCTTGTCTTAACTTTTTCTGAATCTCCGGATAATAACAAATAAAAAGTAATATCCATTTGAATGTGAGTTGAGAGGTGTCATAACCGGCACCAAAGAGATCACATACACACATCCCTAGGTTTGCATCAATCAAATAAGGACCGGATTCTTTGCCTTCTCTGAGCGCCTTATTCTTAACAGTGATGAGCGCATCACAAAAGTCCCGTTCAATTGACTCCGAGTAGTCTTTGTAGTGACCGATGAACTTATTTTTGGTTAAAGTAGTCAACCACTCAAAGCTTTCTCTCATTTTTTTAATGGGATTTCTGTCTATTAGTCTAAAAATAAAGGAGAATTCCCACAACCCTTTTCTGGGACCGACACGATGTGTATATTCATCAAAAATCTCTTTAATTTTTCCAAATTCGGGGTCATTTAACGAATAACTAATAGAATAAAATATTTAAATTAACAAAATTGTAATGAATTATATATTGATATTTATATGAAATACTTGTTTCCAAAAGCACTGCTCGACATAATATTGAGAAATATTAAAGAGATGTAATCAAAGGGATTAAACCCTTTATTAATGCCTTCGCTTTCAATCATTAATTTAAAGGTAAAGTCGACACAATCAGCGACCAAATATAAAAGTTTGTCATTTGTTGAATATTTCCTAGGTTAATTTGTCAATTAACCAAATTATTATGTCATTCATAAAGTTTCCGTTGATTTGCTTTTTTAATTTCTCTGGAACTGCTTAATGATTGATCCATTCCCATTTTGTAAACGAAATAATAAAGTATAACATCAAAAAAATTTTTTGACAAAATTAACTTTTTTAATAGGGCATATGCGAATCCTATGTCCCATCCTAGGTTAAATTACCCCTGGGTTGAATTTTTATTTGGTTTTGATAGAAGAAGGAATTTTATTTATTTTGATACCAAGATCATTAAAATCTGCTAATAGTCTGAGAGATTAGAGAATGTTTGTAATCTAAATATCAAGTTTTTAAGCAGAAAAGCCCAAAGAGGGACTCTATGGAAATCTGGATAAGTTGGAACCTGGAATTATTGACACTTTAATATTCTGTTTACAGAATGGGAATCAATTGAGGCTTTCCAGAGAAATTACAAAAACAAATCTACAGAAACTTTTTGAATGCCCTAATAATATATTGTCAATTTCATTAATTACAGCGCAGCCGAGTGAGTAACTTTCCGGAGGGCTTCCCAGGTTTCTCCGAAGTCAGTCATTCCAACATCTTGGTGTTTTGCATTTGATAAGCAATTCCCTATTTTTAAATGTAAGCATTAAATTAAACTAAATTTAATTTTTAAATTTAACCCAATAATGAACTCATTCTTCCCGAGAACTCATTCTTATTGAATGTCTGGCGCGCTATGTCTGCATCAGTGATGTACAATAAAGGGGTGTTACCCAACCAAAGTGTAAACATAGAGCCATATTTTTGCCCTAATCTTTTGATAATCTTGTCCCAATGTTCCTTGCTCCTAAATACTAGATAATTTATTTTTAAAAAATAACATTAAATAAGTTTTACTAAACAAAATTTTTCATAAAATATAAATTATTTAAATGAAAATTAGTTGAAAAACTTACATAGAACATTACCCAAAAGTGGCAATGGAAAGGGTCCGGGAGGCAGACTATACACTTGTAAATAGAATTTTGATAGTTTATAGAAAACAAAACCTATTAATAGTGTTATAAAAGTGGTTCGAATATCACAAAATACAGAATTCACTAAAAGTGACAAAATCGACATTTTATTGAATTATTATTTCAGTTATATTTAAAGAAGTGCTCAGAATATGAGTGGAGTCTAGAATTACATCAAATTTAATTATTATTTCGGTATTTAACGGATATACACGTTATCATGGTAACACAATCAAATATTATTACGTAATTGTCTTATGTAATAGAAATATAAACTATGAATTCAGTTTTAAACGACATTTAGACCCAAAAACAAAATTCATTTCAACTTTTCTTTTGTCGGAGTTTTCAGTTTCAGAGTATTTGTCGACTGTTTTACACATATTTTTTAAACAAATTAAACACATTTTTATTAACATTTCTGAAACGAACACTATTTTCTTATAAAATTAGTATCAGCTTTGACTCTAATCAATTTACCATGGTAATTATTTTGATTTGGATTATAATTTGAAATAATTTATTCCCAAAAAAAAACTTTTAATAGTTTTATTAAAATAAATATAAGTATTCAATTAAAATAAAAAAGTCTATATTCAATGTCAAAAGAAATATGCATACAATTATGTATCATTTTAAATTAAGCTAGGAAGTATTATGGTATGAAAAATAGGGTCAATTTCTGTACTAACTCCTTTTAAAATCAGCCATGTCGTTTTAGAATAAAGTATTTGAAATAGTTTGCTACATAATTTCTGGCTGCACTGACAATGTTACTATTTTGACCTAGAACTTTCATATAAATTATTATATTATTATCAAGTTTAAAGTCCTTAATGAAGGCATTGACCAATTCTAACATTGACCAAGAGCTATTATAAAATTTGATTAAAATGATATTTTTAGTCTTAAAACATTATAATTTGAAAGGGTTTTGCGGCATAAGAAACAAACCACCTTGATTTGGCTTGAATTGAAACTCATGATAGAGCTATTGGAGCTGATGCTCATCATGCAGAAATTTAGTAGAGTTAAAGGATATGCACCAAAAGCCGGATATGTAATCAAAATAAAAGTTGTCACAACATTTTTCTCTCTAATCATTAGGGAAAAAATCTTTCGTCTTTTTAATCATTTCAAAAGGCTACTTGTGCATGGTAATTGAATTTGTTATTATGCTAGTGCTTCCAATCAGAATAGCTGTTTAAACTTTTAACCTTGTTATTTTACCATTTTGCCAATGCGATTCTCGGAGTTTGTCTATTTATTATAATTGCACATTACAAGTACTATTATTATTTAAAAAGAAAGTTCAGGAATCGGCTTGGCAAAATTATCATTTTTAAGTTTGAATTTTTATGAATTGTGAAAATAGTTCATAATGTCTATTTCAACATATTATCGTGAAAAAATTGCTCTTGTTGTACTATTCGAATGGGTCGAAGGTGAAGAAACCAAAATAGATATTTACAAGCTCAAATCTACGCATCTTAAGCTGATTGATTGATAATTGGCCATCATCAAGCTCACTAATTCCGATTTCATCGAAAAATCTATAATTTTGAATTTTTCAAAAAAATATAACTCAGTCATTTTTCAATATTTTCAATAGTAATTCATCGAGTATATACATCTTATATAACATGATTTTCACAAGAATTTTTAAACCAATCGGGGATAAAAATTCCTTATGCGGCAAAACCCTTTTGTATATTTTTGGTCACAAATAATACTTTGACTCAACGGTGAAAGTAATTGTTGGCCACTTATATGCATAGACGAGATTTACTGCCCTCAAAGACGGTTGAAAACGATGCGATTCAAATTTGCTTGTAGTGAAGCACAGCATTTCTTAGCTTTAATTTGATACACATTTTTGACATAAGACACACAAAAGTTATGTGAAATATGAAAATCACGTGACCTAATTCTCATCTATGCTTAAATGTTATATAACAAACTTATAAAGATAATGGACGCCATTTTTGAATTTTGTTCGATTATTGAAAAGATTGTTCTGATTTTTTCCTAAAACCCGATACGGCCTGACTTTCAAAATTAAATCCCTAAACCGAAAAAACCCGAAAGAGTTTCGTTTTTTTAGGTTTTCCCCGAAATCGGTTAACCGACTCTGGCCTCTATTTTAGATAAGAACTCTTTGCCTTCTCTGAGCGCTTTATTCTTAGCACTGATTATCGCATCACAAAAGTCCCGTTCAATTGACTCCGAGTAGTCTTTGTAGTGATCGATGAACTTATTTTTGGTTAAAGTAAACAACCACTCGATGTCTTCCTTACGTTTATTGACGAGATTTCAAATATTATTAAAATTTAATTATTTTACTTTAAATTTATTTAGACTTAAATATAACTTCATATTCATATGGAGGACAAAATATAAAAGTGTTTTTATCCGCTTCAATGCCTTTGTTTTGACCAAGAACAATTGTATAGTCAGATGACAACTGAAGAAATCGGACTAAAACTAGAAAGAGGTCAACGATAGCTAACTTCTCCCCCAAACAGACTCGACGTCCGACACCAAAGGGTATAAAAGCTTTGGGACGAGTGGTTACTAACTTTCCGTTTTCTAAAAACCTTTCGGGTCTGAACTCGTGTCCATTCGTCCAATACTTCTCTTCTGTTAAAATCATTCCCTGATATACCAAAACAGTCATTCCTTCAGGTATTGTATAATCGCCTAAAAATTTATTTCAGAAAAAACTATAAATATAATCAAAATTTATCACCGATTTTGCTGTTGACAATTGTTTTATGGGGTAACCCAAATGGGGCTACATTTCTAAATCTCAAGATTTCCATAATGAAAGCCATAACATAATGGCATCGATTCCTGTCCTCATGGGTTGCAATTTTGTTTCCGATTTGTGTCTCAATTTCTTGTCTTAACTTTTTCTGAATCTCCGGATAATAACAAATGAAAAGTAATATCCATTTGAATGTGAGCTGAGAGGTGTCATAACCGGCACCATAAAGATCTAATAGACAGCTCACAAGGTTTGCATCAGTCAAATAAGGAGCGCATTCTTTGCCTTCTCTGAGCGCTTTATTCTTAGCAGTGATGAGCGCATCACAAAAGTCCCTTTCAATTGACTCCGAGTAGTCTTTGTAGTGATCGATGAACTTATTTATGCCTAAAGTAAACAACCACTCGAAGTCTTCCTTCACTTTTTGGATTAGATTTCTGTCTATTAGTCTAAAAATAGAAGAGAATTCCCACAACCTTTGTCTGGGACCGACACGATGTGTAAGTTCATCAAAAATCATTTTAATTTTTCCAAATTCGGGGTCATTTAACGAATAGCTATCATGATAATATATTTAATAAGGTAATTTTTATATATTGATATTTATATGAAATACTTGTTTCCAAAAGCACTGCTCGACATAATATTGAGAAATATTAAAGAGATGTAATCAAAAGGTTTAAATCCTTTATTAATGCCTTCGCTTTCAATCATTAACTTAAAGGTTGAGTCGACACAATCAGTGACCAAATATAAAAGTTTATCATTTGTTGAATATTTCCTAGGTTAATTTATCAATTAACAAAACATATACATGTATATTTAATATAGTTATTTACAGCGCAGCCGAATGGGTGACTCTACGCAGTGCTTCATAGGTTTCTCCGAAATCATTAAAAACAACACCTTGGTGTTTCTCATTTGAAATGAAACTACCTATTTTTAAATATAAGAATTAATTTAATAGGGGTTTCAAGAAAAAAGAGTCTCGCAATTTTTGAATTATTCAACCGATTTTTATTCTGTGCGTCAATTAAAACAAATATTTCCTTGACACATCATCAAATATTAAACATTTCAATTTAATGTTTTTAACTATTAATAACAGAACAAATGCAAGGAACTATACCTCAACTATTAGATGGATCAATTTTGTTGCTGAGCATTTTTTCATAAAACCTAAAATAAAGTTACTATAATGTGTCAAGGTTGAAGATTTTATTTGATTATTTTCCAAATTTGATAATTACAGGATCTTTATTTTAGGTTTTATGAAAAAGTATCCAGCAACAAAATTGTTCCATATGATATTCTCTCTCGAAATATCAAATATTTCAAGTCGTAACTGTTTTCTCTAAAGTGTTCTCAATGGGTATTTTCCCTAAAATCTCGATATTCAAATTACCCAATTTACTTATTTCATAACCGATTTAAATGATCTTGGTGTCATATTAAACCTCAGACTTTCTTCAATCATAACCATATTTAATTGTTCAATAGGATACTCTCTCTCTCTCTCTTGTGGTGTTTCACATTTGTCATTTTTTAATAGTTAAAAAATATTAAATTAAAATGTTTAGTATTCATCAGATGTCGCGGATATATTTGGTTTAATTGACGTACAGAATGAAAATCGGTTCAATAGTTTTTGAATAATTTAAAAAAACTCCTTTTTCTTTAAACCACTTATTATATAAAATCTTTTAAATAACCCAATAATGAACTCATTCTTCCGGAGAATTCATTCTTATTGAATGTCTGCCGCCCTATGTCTGCATCAGTGATGACCAATAAAGGGATGTTTCCCAACCAAAGTGTAAACATAGATCCATATCTTTTAAAAGCCTGATCCCAATGTACCATGCTCCGAAATACTTGATAATTTATTTAAAATTTTAATAAATTTTGTTTCTTTTTCATAAAATAAATTATTAAATTGAAATACAGTTTCAAAACTTACATAGAACATTACCCAATAATGGCAGTGGAAAGGGTCCGGGTGGCAGACTATACAGTTGTAAATAAAATTTAAATAGTTTATAGACAACAAAACCTATTAATAGTGTTATAAAAGTGGTTCGAATATCACAAAATACAGAATTCACTAAAAGTGACAAAAACCACATTTTAATTGAATTATTATTAAAAAAATTAATTTCATTTTTAATTATATATTTAAATAACTGCTCAGAATATGAATGAAGTCGTTGTCGTCTGGAATTACAGCAAATTTAATTATAATTTCAGTATTTAAATCAAATATTATTACGAAATTGTATTATGCAATAGAGATCCAACTTGTCAACCCTTAGACCTGATCAGATAAGATCTGAACTTTTAATACTTTTAACACATAATATGTGCAAGTTCACATTTTACGCATAATTTCTAATATTTCTACTATGTTTTATTTTATACTCAAAAGTTTAGTGTTTTTCCAATTGATGTTAAACTCAAGTTTTAAACCTAAGATTTGTATTGACTCGAATACGAGTCTTCGAGTCAACTCATTTTTATATATTAAATTTAGTCCTGATTTTGCTTTCAAAGAGAACACTTGCCTTTAGTTAGTGCTGTGTTGAGAACCAGTTTTTGTGTTGTGTTGTTTGTGTCTGGGGTTACCACAAACAACTGCGGCATTCATTTGCCTGATTGTTGGGTGTGCCCGGTCTCACGATTACCTGCCCTTCACTGTGGTTAGGATCCCGGAGTGTCCGTCGCTATCAGTGCGGAACATATATATATTGTTTTGGAAGTGCTGTCAATAGTGCGGTTAAGAATTACTCACTCAGGAGTTTGGTCTGGAATAATGTGTCGAAGACACTCTACGATACGATTGACATTCATTTAGTCAAAGAACTGTGTCTTCATAGACACCACAAACGCGAGCCATAACTGAGTTTTACAGACTCAGAGTCAACCCCTAGACATACAGCCATTCATTTACCAAACGTTATCTCCAATTACCTGAACAGGAGTTAATCCTATCGTTTTTACAACAATACAATGTTGACCTCTGGTGACCTCTCTGGTCAAGGTCTCATATATGAAAGTATTGGATTTGCTTGATCAAACCCTAAGAATCCGCCTGACTCAATATGACTGACTGGAGATCAAATCTTAAGCCCTAAATTGTTTGTTTTATTAAAGGTTTAAAAGGCACACAATTAAAGGGTAAGGGATTGGAAAAAATACATGAGTTTAGGGAAAAGGTTTTCTTTTCTAATTCTCTAAAAGTTAATTGGGTTTATATTTGTAATAATAATTTATTTCTAACAAAACCTATTAATAGTTTTACTAAAATAAATAACTTTTAGTTCAAAAGAATTCAATTAAAATAATTAAGTCTATATTCATTGTCAAATAAATTATTGGTTAAATTAAGCTAGTAACTATTTTTGTATAAAAATTAGCATTAATTTCTGTACTAATTCATATCTTAATTCAGCATGGCAGTTTTAGGATAAAGGGTTTGAAATATTTTGTTATAATTACTGATGATACTGATCATGCTACTGTTTTGATCTAGAGCAAATTTAATATTAATATAATATAATATCTAATTAATTAATAATTAATATAATATTAATATAATATCTAATAATCATTAAATTGCTATTATCAAGATGAAAATCCTTAATGTAGTCAATGACATATTCTTAAATTGGCCAAGAGCCATTCTAAAACTTGAATGAAATGATGTTTTAAGGTTTAATCAGATTGAAATATTTTACCTAGCTAAAATATTAAAATATGGCTCTGATTGTTAGAATATCCTTGTTTAATAAATTATAATGGATTAGTTGTACCGGGTCAGGCAGAAAGTCGGTGCACAATATTGTAGCGTAAGGGAGCACTGGGTAGCCCTCGGGATTACCCGGAA
>JAQIXI010002291.1:0-10720 GCA_034700165.1 Galumnidae sp. Gr-Ori-00277
AATTGAGGCAGAATTGAGGCTTTCTTTCAGTTAAGTATAAAATAGAGAAAATTCTAGAAATCTATAATAAATAAAACAGAGAAAGTAATGCCAATTGTAGTCTGTGTTTGTTGTTTAGGTATTTTTTTCAGTTTGAATCTCACGTCACTCCATATCTAGACTAGAGTTCAGACACCAAATCCTTTGTCAGTCTTCCAACTATTGGACTCTTTTAGTGAAAATTCAATTCCAAAAGAAATTCGTTTTGAAAAATTCGGTAATTGATGTGAAACCATCTCAATATCGATTAGAGTCCAGTGTTTCCATTATTTTTTGAGTGTGTGTTCACATGTGATGATGTGCTGACGGAGTGAATAGAATTCTGTGATTCATCTATAATAAGATCCGTTAATTGAAAAACATATGATTTAATAACAGATTTATATGATTTGTTGTTAACGATTGCAAAGTGAATGGCCTTTTGATTGATGGCATGTCTTGTGTTAAGTAGAAGAGGACTCACTAAGTAGTCAACCCTTCTTTACAGACTTTAAGAGAGTAAATCAAATGCATTTTCTTTGAGCCAATGTTTGGGTCATCTCTTAGTTTTGAGTCAATAGAAAACAGAAATACTAAACAAAATATAAACAAAATTAAAGCGAATCATAAACAGAGAGTAATATCAACGCATTTGTGGACTTTGCAGTCGTGAGTCCATTACTATTAACTTTGACCACAATTTATGTCAGTCTTGTTGTTAGTGTTTGTCTAATATTGCGAACACATTTGCAATAAAAGCACAGAATTGTACACAATTTTCATTGATTTGTGAGATTCTGGTTTTGTTTGAATAACAATAATAATAATGATATAAATAACTCTAAGAATATGAACTCATCCCTGGAGGCTGTTCTCAGTTTTCAGTGAGTGAGCACATATACACACACACACACACTCCCATATCTCAACACACAAACAAAGCTCTCGTGAAGTTCACAATTGAATTAATATTTACGATAATAACCAAAAATATTAAATTCCATAAATATTTCGATAATTTTAGTAATTCTTTATTATTTGTGTAAACAGTTGGCAGAGAAGCAGTTCGTTTACCGGTGCTTATGTTCATTCATGGAGAATCATACGAATGGAACTCAGGAAACAGTTATGACGGCTCAGTTCTGGCCAGTTATGCCAACTTTGTGGTTGTCACCATTAATTACCGCATCGGAGTCTTAGGTGAGCGACACTAACACTCATTAAATGTGTAGTTCTTTGGCTTCAGATAAGAACTACAAATAAAATTGTTAGCAATAGTTAGTAATAGTTAGCACTCAAATGAATTTCATTCTTACGGCTGTCGACTCTCATCACTATTTATATTAAACACAAACAATGCCTTAACTTTCGACTCTATTCTCAGCCAAAAGTCATTCAAATCACTAAATATGGCTTATATTCACTTATAAATTATAATACATTCAAACCTCTCTTTACTCAATGTTTCATTACTTTAAACAAGTTTAGACTTTAAACAAAAAATAAATTATAATTTATAAAACGATTGGGAGATATAATTATGTCTTATAAGTTATAATCTTATTATTTTTAGCATTAAATTATCCCAAATTCACATAAATGTCAGACAAATCAATACTTTTATTTCATTTATTTCTACAAATAAAGTAAACTTATTTCGACAAAACTTAAGATAAACTTAAAATAAGAGAAATCCCTTATAATAAGAAAGTATTACAATAATAATACAAACCTTAAAACATTGTATACCCTTAATTATTTAAACAAGGTACATTTTTACTGAATATGACACAAAAATTAACATGACATTATTTTGAATAATATTTGAATAATTTAATAATGCATTTCATAATATTTACTATTTGAAAGTCACTGACCCTTTCTTTGGGGACCTAAAGTGTACTCTTTTTGCCAATAAATGCATTGATTATAATATTTGTGAGATTTTAAGTAATTAGTGTTTATTTTTTTGTGAATTACTTAAACCAGAGTTTCTTTTTTGTAAATTTACTTATTATTCAAAATCCATTCATACAATATATGAATGATTACAATGAAAAGTATTTAAATTGTTAAGGCATTCAAAGCTCAAACCCAAAGCATTTTAACATTCATTTTTTCAATAAAAAGTAAATCATCCGTTCCTTTGAAGAGCAAAACTCAATGATTTTTTTTAAGTTAGACTAAAAAAATCAGATTTTTTCTCTTCTTTTCTGTTATGTTTTGTGTTTAAGTTAACGACTCTTTCGTCTCCTCTTTTTCAACATTAAAATATAATTCAATTTTTTTGAAGTTTTAAAGAAAAAAAAAGTCGAATCGATAAATAAAAAGCGAATGTATGTATGTTTACAGAGAGAATGAGTTTTAGTGTTTGTCTGACATACAAATCAAGTTTATAACGAAAACACATAATTTATCAAAAGTTTGTCTCAAATAGAGATGTGATGTCTAACTAATATTGAAATAAGTTTTGAATAAATATTTTTCTCAAAATAAATATAAAATTCCATTTTATTGAACTCTGGATTTGAGCTCATAAATGGAGGAAAAGGAACAGAATATTCTTTATTTTCGTTTCAATTGATTTTATTTTTTCTTTAACTCCTTTTTTTCAGTCACTAAACGACGACTTTAGAGCTTAAGTGCAGTTTCACAACAAAATAAGTGAAGAAACGGTTATTTCAATAGAATAGCGGTTTTTCAGGAATAAAAACTTGAAAAATACGGACGAAATAAAATCGACTATTAGTTCGTCCAAAGAAGTGCTGATTTTTGTCATTTCCTGTGAAAAGCTCTAAACAAACCGGTGTTTGGCTGCAAATAAGGCTTCGGTTTGTTGTGTCTGTTGTGAACTGCGGTTATTTAATTATTTTCTATTTGCACTGAAAGTTTGAACCCCATCTCAAACTCCTCAGTCAGTCTAACCGCTGGAATGTCGGTAATAAAGCTCAGCGTTAGTTGTGCTGAGCGCTATTCTGCATGTTTTCTGTTGTCTTAAGCAGTCTTTTATTTGTTTTTAATGTTATTCTCATATATTATAGTCTTGTCTTGTGTTGAACTCCTCCTTAATTTTACTATAAAACTCGATTAATAAAAAAAACTCAGAAAAGTTGTTGACATCAAATAATTAAATCGAAATCAATTCAGAATTTTTTCATCTTTTTTTAGTTAAAAAGTGATGCAAACATTTTATAGATTACCTAAAAAAGAGACTTTAATGTATTAATATTAAATCTTAGCCTTTATTTATTCAAATAACACTTTAAAGGAACCAAAACAATGGTCATAACAAGAATGAACAAGACAACATTAATAGTGGGTTTTCTCATTGAAATTACGATTGAAATTATCCTTTTTTTATCGCTAATTAGGTTTAGTGGTCTTTAGTATTCATTCGAGAATTTGAAGTGAATTTGCTTTTGTTTGCATAAAAATTAAACAAACTTTTAGTGTTTCGCACAAAACGATTTTCAAATGAAATTTCAGTTTTAAACCGAAACATCGATTCAAATAATACATAGACTAAGAGAATGCCATCCCATCCCAAAGGATGTGCTGCAAAAGCATTCTATGAACTTTCTATCAAACTGTCAGAAAAATAGGTGAAATATAAAATAAATTATCTAATGATAAGATCAATACTACTTTAGTTGAGAAAAATTTTTATGGAAGAGATGTTCCAAAAGATATTTTCTCTAAATATTATCCGTTGTTTTCTCTCTCTTTTTCCAGAGTTTAAGCCTTGAGTTTCATTTTGTCGGAAAATTCTGTTTATTATTATATTTTTGTATTCATTCCTAAATTGTGTCTTCTTTTATGTTATTTGTTATTCACTTTATATAGAAGTAAATCATTTAACAACGAATCTATAAATTCAAAGACAAACAAATGACAAAAATAATATAAAAACAATTAATAATAGATTGTGGTTAAATTGAACTAGGTCAAAACAAAAATTTTAGTTTAATACTAAAATTCTATTGATGTGATAACTCATCCATTCTAACCCTAAAATGTTTGGCCACAACTTTACTATAATTTTATTTATATTTTTGTGTTAAATATTTGACAATAGATGTGATCCGACACAGTTTAAGATGAATAACGAGATGAAAATCCATATAATATATTGACTCAAATATATAGAATTGAGTGAACGCTTATAACGGCTTTAAATCATTGCAATTGAATTTCATCACAATTGAAGTCAATCTATAGTTTTGCATACAATCTATACTTTTGGCTTTAATTCTCGTTTTGCTTATTCTGTTCACATTTGAGTCCATATTTTCAGTAAGACTTAATGATTATGATATCGACCGAAACTAATCTGTATTTGTCTGTCATTTCCTATTATAATGCAATAAATCAATAGCTTTAGTGCTTTCGTTTACTTAAGAAAATTGTTTTCAGAGTTTCGTAAACAGAATATTAAGAATCGCATTGAATCGCATTATTTTTCTCTACTCTTTAGGTTTCTTCCCATCCCTTGAAAGCACAGCCAGAGGTAATTTTGGTTTAATGGACCAAGTTGCTGCTCTTCATTGGATCCAAGAGAACATCCGAGAGTTTGGAGGCGATGAGACAAATGTAACAATAATTGGTCATGGTCATGGAGCCGCCTGCGTTAATTTCTTAATGCTTTCTCCGATGGCGAGGGGTTTGTATCGCAAATGATTTACTTCTTAATACTAATCAATAATAAATACTCAGGTCTTTTCCATCGCGCAATAATGCAAAGTGGGTCAGCCCTGTCTCCCTGGGCCATCGCATCTGATTCTGTGCTTCACTCTCGTAATTTGGCCAAAGCATTGCGATGTCCCGACGAACCGGACAAGAACTCAGCTATGGTCGACTGTTTGAGACAACGATCGGCTGAAGATATAATTTCAGTTGATCTGAGAGTTCCGACTCATTTGACTGCTTTTGGACCCGTCATCGATGGTATCGTCATTCCTAACGATCCATCAATTCTTATGTCTGACTATAACTCGTATTATGGAAATTACGACTTATTGTTTGGCGTCACTAAAATCGAGGCCTACAACCAGTTCACAGCACAGGATGAAAGACATGGTATCGATCCTCAAAGAAGGGATAGGCTGTTGAGAACATTGGTCCGGAACCTATTCTCCTACCACTTACAAGTAAAGGATACGGATTAGACTCATTTACTTTCAATAGAAAAGTTTATTTTCCTCTTCTTTTCCTCTTTTCTCTCTTTTCTCTCTTTCATTCATTCTTTACTATTCATTCAATTCTTTGTTTATAACTAAAAGGAAATATTCTTAACGATTGTCAACGAATACACTGATTGGACGCGACCGGCGCTGCACCCGATTAGCACATTTGACGCCATCGCTGACTCTTTTGGCGACGCATTAATAGTTGCGCCTCTAATAAGAGCCGGACTCATGCACTCGAAGGTCAAAAAGAATACGTTTTTCTATCACTTCGCTTATCAGACAGAAGAGGGAGATTTCAGTCCCCGTTCGGGTTGTATACACGGCCAGGACTTGGCCTATGTATTGGGCGCACCCCTTGTCTCTGGTATGCAATTGTCGTTTTTCTCGAGCAACTATTCCAGGACTGAAAGCAGTCTTTCGGAAATAGTTATGACCTATTGGTCGAACTTCGCAAAGACGGGGTAAGACTTGTTTAGACGATCGCATGAATCACATGAATGTCACTCCAATTCAAGTCATTAATCATTTGCTCGACTTTTGATTTGTTTGCTTTTATTGCAATACATATAACAGTGATCCGAACGGATTGACTAATGGCGAGGAAAAGAACGGCCCAAAGGCAAGAGTCCAATGGCCTCAATATGACGACATTCAACAGCAATACCTAACGATCGGTGCGTTTCTCTTAAAACCAAAGAAATATTGGATTAAACTCTTTTTTTGACAGCAATGAAGCCCAAGACTAGAGATCATTATCACGCGCACAGACTTTCATATTGGCTCAATTTATTGCCACGATTACATACTCCCGGTCCTTCTTCTGCTGAAGAACACCATTTATTAGAGGTATGAGAATATCTTTCGAAAGATAACCGAATAAAAGACGAAATATTAATGAATATAAAGGAATAAATTATTATCAATTTATTATCTATTCTGTGCTAAGGCTCACGACGACCCACTCAGTTATGATGGAGTTGTGCGTTCCAGTTCTCTAACAGCTCCGACACCATTAAGCCATTTCTTTACAACACATTCGAGCGCTGATATGAATATCGATGCAACTGTCGGTCCGAATGGTGTGTCGACAGTGAATAGCACTCATAATTCGAGTCATTTGTATTCGACTCCGACGAGTACAGCACCGGTTTTGTCTGATAAGACCCATCAACAGACTCAAAGTGCCTTAGACTCGGGTTCAGTTAAGTCAAACGGCAATCCAAGCAATGCCTCCGTCTCTATGATTGTACAACAGGGGAGTTATTCCACTGCCCTTTCCGTCACGATAGCCAT
Source organism: Galumnidae sp. Gr-Ori-00277 (assembly GCA_034700165.1). Lineage (NCBI taxonomy): Eukaryota > Metazoa > Arthropoda > Arachnida > Sarcoptiformes > Galumnidae > Galumnidae sp. Gr-Ori-00277. The sequence goes on from JAQIXI010002291.1 coordinate 6,498, forward strand.
CGGCTGTTCTTTGCTTATACTCAATGTTTTGGTCTTCGCCGGAGTTTTCTATCAAAGGGACAAAAATCGATTGGAAGCGAAACTCATTCGAAAGAATTATCAGGTATTCAATGATATTCAATGATATTCTCTGGTATTCCATTGTTTTCTCATTTTTGTTGTCTTTTGTTTCGGCGATATTTGAGTTCACTTTTCGTTCATTGAATGCAAATCTGAGAACAGTTTCGCAGTTATTCAGACAAACAGTTTGTATGAGAAACTCATTTATTGATTGAAGTGTTTTCTTCTCACTCTTAGGTTCAGAAAATCGATGAGTTAAGTATGACTAAGAATCCCAGCTCTCACTCACCACTTAAACAGCATTTGGCGCCTATTGATGGCAGTCCAGCCACAGTCCATCTTCACTCCAATTCAATACAAAGTGATTACGTGCCGGGAATGGGTTCTACCGGTCAAAAGCATTCACATAATTCAATGCTTATAACCCAAGAGCCACTATCATGTCATGTGCCGATGCAATCGTCCAATAGATTGACTCACGTCTCAATGGCTAACAGTACTTTTCATAATAATTCTGTGCGAACTTTACCGCGCACTGACCACAAAGTGGCCACTGTTAATGTAATCAATACCGGAGCGAATACGGCAACATTGGGAAGGCATACGATATCACAAGAGATGAGAGTTTGACAATTCAAGACTACGTCAGTCTAATTGATAATCAAATTATTTAATTGGACTGATTAGTAGTGTATATTCGGTGAGTGCCTCAACCACTGGTCAGCCCAATCGATGACATCAACTCCTGAACATTGATTTGCGCCAATCAAACACTAAATGACACAAAACAGTAATCGAATAATTGGACCAAAACCTGTTAACAATTCAATGACTTAAAGACAATTAACTTTAAAGTTATTTGAACTCAAATCTTCTGTTTTCTGTCAAAAGTGTGTAAAACAATTGTAAATAAGATTTTCGATTACTATTAAGTTTACGACTTATATAATGTTTTCAATAGTGTTTTCATTAATTGAGATATAAATTGTCTGATCCATTGTCTCAAATGATGAGACATTTCTGTCAATACTTTGTCTGAACTAATAATTTGTTAGACTATTCTCAAGAAAAAACACTATTTCTTTAACTGTGATATAGTTTTTCATATAAACGACAAACAAAATGATATCATTTGACAATAAAATCATTAAATTTTTATTCAAATCAAATAATTTGTGGAAAAAAAGTCAACAAACGATTTATTTTATAGTGAAATTCACTTAAAATGCAATCAATATTTGAATTTCCCATTAATATAATGGATGAGTTGTTTACAATTTAATCCATTAAGTAATGACTAGATTTAGTAATAAAGCCATACATTTCATACATTTCGTACATTTCGTATATTAATCTTTTATAGCAAACTCTCAACAAATTAATGAGTTTAAGAACAAATTGCGTACAATTTTCATAAAATCTAATCTAATATCAAAACAGATCTCTTATAAGAAAAGGGAAGAATTGGATGAATATATGAATAGATGTCTAGTAATTAAAATTATCAAAAATTGTTTAATAATGTCTAATATTGTTTAAGCCTCTCATAGAACAGCATATATGCAGAACTGTTAAGAACTTCCGATATATTGACTTCCAATACAGTTGTGTCTGAGATATAATACCATTTCATTTGATTATGTGTTTGAGTCCCGCGTCGGTAACAAATGAAATGACCAGAAGATGCGTTTCCCAAATGAACGATAACTGAACACAACTTATACTTATATTTAGCCCTTAAAAAGTTTCTTTGGTTTAGTTCTGCGCTGGAAATAGAAATGAGGTCAGCATTTGCTGCCAATTCTGTCTTCTGTTGTTTAACTGGAGTGGAGGCTCCACCGATTAGACCAAAAGTTGTGCTCGAATTCAGTTCAATATTTGATTTTTGTGAGCGATAGACATATGAATCCATATCGAGATATTCGGGGAAAATAACATTTTCGCATCGCTTTAATGGGTGTCCATTAGATAACCAAACGAGTCGTTGGATGTGAAGACATAAAAGTTGAGGCATTTTAGCAAACGTCAATTTCTTGACGAACGCAGACTTACTGGTATCCAATCGGTCCATATTTTTAATACATGTCTCACATCTGACTTCATGTATGACTTCATTGCTGACAAACTTATTCAGACAGTCGTGTAATTGAATGGGAATACCAAACACATGATTCGGCATTACTAGAGATATGGCGTCGAATGTGTCCAAATGTAACGGATATTTATGACAACATTTTCTGCAATACAGTTGACTGCAAAGCATTCCTTTAGTCGGCAATGATTTTGCGATTCGATTATTCACTGGAGACGAACTCAAATCACAGCCTCGAGTCTGTACTGAAGCACTTGTTTGAGGACAACCATTACTGATAAGATCCTAAACCAATAAAATATTCAGAAAAGTCTCATCCATTTTCATCACTTCTTAATGTCAACACAAATTGTAATCAAAATTTTAAGCAAAAATTGAGAAAAATTTCAACGAAAAAAAAAGACAAAAAGTAAACACAAAAACCGATAACAAACCTCTATTAGTAAGGCGTCCTTCAAAGAGTAGAGAGGAAGCGATGAATACAATTCCGACTCTAATGTCTGAGTCATAACATTGAATAACTCGAATGCGTCCTAATTGGACATAAAGTCGAACCCAAAAGAAGATAAAAAAAATTCGCGATAAGAATAAAGACAAACATTATTGGAGAGCACTTAATATCGATCGTGCGATGCATTACCTGTTCCTCATTAGAAATGGTCCATTCGTGAGCTCTGAGTGCATTCAATACGTTTATAGGACTGATATAAGAGTCAGCAGACCGTTCGTCCACCGATTCAATCGATTTGTTATTCAGAACTTCATTGAAACAAAAGAGAGTTAAGAAAAATGATCCGAATTATCATTAAGTAATTGTTAATGAATTGGAGATCCACTCAAATAAACTATTTTCACAACTTTTAACGATTGGTTTGGGTTTTAGAGGCTTTAGATATCGTTAACAAAGATTTGTTTTTATGTTTCGCTTAAGAAATGACGAGAATTGCCTTCAATTCATAATTAAATCCAAACCAAAAAATAATTGGACTCTAAATTCAAATATAATCGCAATTCAAAGACATTAAATAAAATAACTTTTGAGCAAAACTTTAATTATAATTATTATTTAAATTCGTTTTCAAATTATTTTCATTAACTTTTGGTTTTGCCATTACTTTAACTGAAAAAAAAATTAAATTTTCTCTCAAAACGAGGGAATCATTAAAGAGTTGGCAAAAGATGTTTGAAATAAAATCGATATATAAGAAGAGCACAGAATAAGTGAACAAAATTTAAGTTTTGGGTCAAAAGTTTTGGCTTTAAAACAGAATTGTTTGCTTACCATTGATTGTATTGAGAAGATTATAAGTGAGGCTATTATTTCGCTCATTATGTAAACCATTGGCGTAATTAAGCCATGAATTCATTGAATTCAATGAAGACAACGACTGAAGAACTGCATTAATGAAACACTGATTTCCATAATTGTGAAGACCGTTAACTCCTTTTTCTAAACAATTGATTCGGACATTAAGACAATGATTATCATCAGATCCTAAAGTTAAGGAACTTTATAATAGCCATACCTTTATGTCGACTTCTTTTAGACTTTTTTGGTGTCTGTTTTGGTCCATAAAAGACATAAACAACGGACACAAAACCCAACGAAAGGGCACTCAATAAAAGGGTTGCATTCGTTTCAAACATTTCACGTTTTGAGTCAATAATACAAAACTAATTAAAAAATTGTTAAATGTTTTTGTCGTTAAATTCTCTTAAATAAAAGACAATTTTGTTGTTTGTCTACAAATAGCAAAGAAGGAAAGGGAGGAAAGGGATGTTTTTTGGCAAAAAAGTATTCACAAATATGTGTCAAAACAAATGCCAAGAATTCAAATAATACCATAAATTTTATGCACTATTTGTCTGTCACTCGAAAACAGAAAAAAGCAATTCTTTTGAGAATCAAAATATTATTTGTTTTGTCTATTATTTTGAAATATTGATCCCAAAAATCATTGTTTTGTTTAAAAGGTTTTTGATCTCAAACTTAACAATAATTCAAATACAATAAATCAATCGATAGATAAGAAAATGGATTTCACTTACATTTGAAGAAAAGGATATTTAA
>JAQIXI010002292.1:0-10714 GCA_034700165.1 Galumnidae sp. Gr-Ori-00277
TTCAGCTCAATGTCCTCTATCGATTGCAAACGAAAAATCCTGGTTGCAAGATGACACCGAAATTGCCATCCTTCTTTAAAACTTGTTTTTATCTTATTTAAAATTTTAAATTTATCTTTTTGGACGAAACCAAAATACGATGTCTTGTTTAATGTTTTGGTTATTTTGCTCTTTATATTGTAAAACATTAAATGGGATAGTTTTAAATTTTAGAATTTTTTATTAAAATCAGAGAAAAATTTTAATTTTGAATTGATTTGAAAACTCTGAAACTTATTTGAATGTGATTTATATACAATCTTTTTTAACAGGATTCATAAATGGGAGCGCAATAAATTTTATTTTGGCTGATTCTTTATTATTAATATATTTACGTCATCAAATTATTGAATGCCAAAATGTACAGTCGAAAAGAAAATTAAGAAAATTGAATTAAGTGATAAACACAGATATTAAAGCAGTAAATTTAATGATCAAGATTATTTAAAATTTTTAGTTTTGATTTTAAAAGTATGGAAACTAAAAGGTAAGGTTTAAATTTATTTTACCGAAAGAAATAAAAAAATCTTCTTTCTTTGTACATCCACAATAAAATATTAATATTTTTACAATGATTTAATTTATTAGTTATGATTTTATCACAGTTTATAATTTATTTGGAATTTCAATTTTAATTTTTAAAATAATGTTTGAAATACATCTATTAAAATTGCCTACTAAACTGTCCATAATAGATAATTAGGTAAATTATTGTTTATTAATTATATAATTATTACTTAAAATTTAAAATTTAAAAATATATTTGGCATAAAGAATTAATATTTATAAAAAAATTTACCAAGATACAATTAATGAAAAAAGTAATTTTCTTACAATAATTAAAATTACTTAAGGTAAATTTATTTCTTTTTTTAAAAAATTACACTAATTTATAATTAAGAGATCTTGATATTTAACAAATAATCGTTAATAAATCTGTGAGGAATTTCTTTTATATAATTTAAAATATTCCAAAAATTAATTTATATTAAGACAAAATGTAATGAAGACAAATATATAAAATATGATATTCCCAAACCATCAAAAATTATTATTTGAATTATATCAAAAATTTATCATGATTTTATATTTTATAAATAATTAAATTTGATTTCATCCAAATAATGTTACTAAATAATTATTTCAATTTGTACTCAAATACCTTGGGAAGCTTTTTAATTTTGATAGGAGAGAGAAATATATGCATTTTAATTATTGTGAAAAAATTTATTAATGACTTAAGATCATAAAATTAGCATTGTTTATTTAATTTTTATAATAGAATTTATTATTTCTATTACAAGTTTGATTAATATTTTATATTATCAATTTGAGATTTAAATATAATATTCTAAAATATTTTTTACATGAATATCAGGATCATTCCATACAAATAAATATAGCTCTTGCCTTGGGTTTCATAAAAAAATTTAAATATTTCACTGATAATTTAATTTATTATTTATAATTTTATTAGAGTTTTATTTTTTTCAGAATTTTTAATTTAAAAAAACTGATGTTTTTTTTATCAATAATATAATTTTGATATTAAAAGTGTTGAAATAAAAAAAATTAAAATTAATTTAATAGTTTAAACTTTAACCCATAACAATATTTTTGAAATAATCACAATTTATACAAACAATCGCTGATTGCGTGTTCGACGGTTTCGGCAATGGCTTATTGCCTTCTTCAGAGACAAATAGAAAGTGTCTCACAATTGGTTCCATACGAGTTGCGAAGACTGGGATAGCAATGTGATTCCAAATCAATGTAATGAATTCTTTATCAAAAATTAAAAATATTCAAAAAATATCTAAATATAATATTGTTAAAATTAAAACTGTAATAAAAACATAAAATATTGTTTAAATTAAATATATTTAAGATTGTTTAATTAGTGGTTAATAGAAAACCCCAGTTTTTTTATTTACCACTTTGTGGTAATAAATATTTATAAAGAATTTTTCTTTGAAAAACCCTAATAACTATTAGTGGCAATATTTATCTGATTTTCAGAAAAGACAAAACTTTTATAATAAAGGAATTATTTCTATCCTACAACTTATTAATTTTTTAATAAAAAATTTTCTAAAAAGTTAAAAGTTTTAAAATAATTTTTTTAAGTCAATAATAAGTTAAATAAATTAATTTTAAAATCTATTAATAACTTACTAATTAAATTAACTGTAATTTTTTCATATTTTAAAATCAATTTCAAAGATATCAAAATTAAATTTGGATATATTAATATATTTTCAAATATTTTTAAAACTTGATATTAAAAGTATGAAAAATAAAGTTTGAAACACTTTTATGGAAAAAAGATTTCGCGAATTTGAGCATCGCTAATAAAATTTAAACATTTGGAAGATAAATAAAATAAAAAGTTTAGAATTTATTACAGTTATCAAATTTTATTATAATTAATATTTTAATAAATAACTATTAAATAAAATTTTAAACTTTTATTTGAATTTAACAAATTATTTATTTAAGAATTCAATCATCTGTTCGATGAGCGGTGAATGTCGTTGGATGTCACCCACACTCTTCCGGCGAACGGTGTGTGATTTTGGGCCCGGGTTTTAAAATTCACAAATGTTTATGTTGTAATTTTATCTGGGGCAAACCGGAATATTGTTGCAATTAAAGGAAAGCCACACAAGTAAAATGATTTAATTCATTTATAATTATTAATATATTAATATTTATAATTATTAATAATTATAAATGAATTAAATCATTTTAATTGTGTGGCTAATATTTATGACGAAAATTCTGAATTTATGTATTATTTTAAATAAATTTTTAAAATTCTTACATAATTGTTTATTAAATATATTATTTATTAATTTAGAAAGGTGTTAAAGGTTATCACATTCAATAATAAATATTAATAACAAATTTATTGAACATATAAAATGTGAAGTGTTTTGATAATAAATATAAGAATTACTCTAAAGTAAAATCTTAATTTTAAATATAAGTTAAATAGTTGGTTCTACATTATAAAAATTCCAATACAAGATTATCTTTTGTTATTTTGATGAGAAACTCAACATTTATAAAATGTTTTAAATTGTAATAAATTCTTAGCTAATAAATTCATTTATCTTTGAAAAGTTTTAATATTAAGGAAGGACATTAAAGAGGTTTACAAATATAGTAACTGGAAATTTTCGAATCCAAATAACTTTTTTATTTTTTATTAAACATTCAAGTAATTTATTCGATATGTTTATGATCTAAAATTATTAAGTTATTATCTAAGATTATTAAGTTTATCTATAAGCATGTTTATATTTGATTGAACAGTGAAATTAGAGTATTGATGATAATATTAGTATTATGAGTATTTGTAATACCCAGGAGTATATTAGTCGATGCAAAACCGACAAGGAATACCATGTTCATCATAACGGAACTAAAATACCCTCCTCTGATACTCAACTGAGGACGACTAGTTTAGCCAACTTTGATTAATAACATCTTTTTAACTAAATACAACATAAATACTTATCAATTTCTTTTTTATTAGTTTAAATAAAACTGTAATTTTTTTTATTTATTTTTCATTATTCAAATAATTTCAATAAATATTACTTATTTTTAAATATTATAAAAGACAAATATTTCAAATTGTATAATTAAATAATAAGTTAAAGACCAAACTTGTAAACTAAAACTCTATTCGTATTAATTTTCTTTTATTCCTTAACAAACTGTCATAAACTTTATTCAAAATATCGAACCTTTTGATTCAAACATATCAAAAATTATTTATCAATAAAAATTGAAATGCTACATAATTTTATAAAATTATAATTCAAATTTTTATTAATAAATTATTATACTTGATGATTTTATTAATTAGTAAATTAATCACTAAATTATTTTTAATAAACAAAATTATATTTATTTAAACATTAAACACAAACTGTAATTATATCCATATATTTTTGTTAAATATACAGTTTATTTTTATAAGAAAATAATTGGCAAATTGAATTTGTGACTCTTTTTAAAAAATTTAAAATAAATAACTTTTATCAGTTGATAAAGAAATTTTATAATCATATTTAATAAAACGATTAAATTTAGAGAACAACCATTAATATTTTGATTAAAATAAATAATTATGGATTTTATATGGATTTATGGAATTATTGTAAAAATATTGAAAATAAGGAATATTAAAGTTCTCGCATTTTAATTGTTATTAGAGAACCAGAAAAGTAATGGCACAATTTTGCACCCTTTATTTAATGTCTTATTTGAACCCATTAAAGATTGTTTCCAATTTTTTGTAAAGTAATTATTGAACAGTTATTACTAAACTATTATTTTTGTAAAAATAATTTAAAATATTTTGTGTCCATCAATGGCTACCGAAGATTTTCTGAAGACTTATACTGTCTTGGTTTATTATAAGAAATCAATTCGGGCACAAAAGCCACGGATGACACCAAAAGGATTCTTACGATATATGGCCACAAATGTCTTAGTGTCAGTCATTGTTATCGATGATAACAACGGTTCCAAAATGACCTCAGAATGCGTGAGGTCCTCCCAAAGGCAAACCGACCCTCAACGGTGGACAAGGAATAATTAGAACAAATGATTGAAACAGATTTTAAAAAAAGTCGCAAACAGTTGTCTCTATAACTGAACTTTAAATTAGATACCATTTTCAATTACTTGCATCAAATCGGGAAACCATTTCGTGTCGGTGTTTGAGTTCCCCCAATTTTACAGCCGGAAAAGTCATTAAAAATTAATGCATTTTTTCTAAAGTTACCATGAAAAAAATCCGAGAATTAGGGTTTGAAGTTTTATCCCACCCATCACATAGTCCAGTTATTGCCCCATCAGATAATCATCAGTTCCACTCTCTAGAGCACTTCTTAAGGAGGAAGAATGACTCAACTATAAATGACCTCAAAACTGACCTTGAAAAGTTTTTTGAATAAAAAGATATGAAATTTTCCGATCTTTATTGGTTGAAAGATGGGCAAATGTCATAGATAATGATGGAAGTTACATAATTTGATTAATTGCTTTTATTTAGAAAATAAATGAATTTTAAAATTTAGTAAAATTTGTGACATAACTTTTCTGTTTCTCTAATATATAATAACATAATATACACTATATACTGTATATATACTACACATAACTGCGAAAATGTAGTGAAAAATTTAATGTATGATTAGCAGTTTATAAATTTTGGGAATAATTTTAGTAAATTTCAACTAAAAAATCGAATTAATAATGAGTCACGTGACATAGTTGCTGGCATAACACAAAAAACTAGAAATATGTAACTTCATTAATCTTTTTACAAATTTGATCTAACTTGAATACTTTGAAAGAAATTCAAAAATCCGAGGCTACAATACTTATTGATCGGCCTAGTAATAAATGCAACTAAAATTATTTATTTTGAAAATGACAAATGAATATTTAATTATAATATTTTAAACTTTTGAATTTTAATTTAAAAGGAAATAAAATTAATAGACAAATAAATGACATGAATAGACATCTGCCAATTATTTAAATTTTAATTTCTCACTAATAAAAGATTACTTTAATGAATAAGTAACAGTTTCTCAATTATAAAATAAAATATATCAACATTTTTTATCGTTTATTAAACTTTTAAACTTTGACAAATATAATATGACTTTATCGCCTAAATTACAGTTTTTTCATTTTTTGATATTAACCGTGAAAATTAAAAACAAATTTTTTAATAAAATTTATTAATAAATGAATTTTTAAAAATTCTTTGGGAGTAATTAAAGAGTTGGTTCCAAACACTCGACTCTCGATTTATAACGAAACGTTTAATTGTATTAAAGTTAAAATACATTATTAATTATATTTTATAAAAACTTTAGTTAGAACAATTAAATATAATATAATTTTTATTTTAATAACTTTCAATTATTTAATTTTTTTAGTTTATCTAATTTCAAAAATTTAATTTAATTTAATTTAATAATTTAATTTTAAAAATTATTTGTTGATTATAAAAATTGAGCAAAGGCATTATTACAGTTTATAAATTATTAAATTACAAATTAATTTAATTGGTGAATGTTTATGGTTAAATAACGTTGTAATTTTTTGAATATGGATTACATAATCACTAGATTCTTCTATAAAATTAAAGCCAATCAATTTAGCAAGCTCATTTTTATTTGAACTATATAGCATGATAACCTTTATAATTATTTCAATTTTAAATTAATTTAGCCTGATGTATTTGGTAAAATGCCTATTAAATTTTAAAAATTTAGAACGATTATTTAAAATGGAACTATCAAATAATAAGCTAATTAAGAAATAAAAGTTGTTCTTAGGTATCCATTTTCAAAATAAATTTTTTCATTGTATAGAATTTTATGGATAAATCTTGGTTAAATCCCTCAGGAAAGGTTTTGTCACCCCTTTTTAAGTAATTGATTTCGCCACTTTTAAAGCAGCTGCAATATTAAAATCTGATCATTTAAATTAATGGAATACTGGAACAAACACTTTATTAATGTAAATGATTTAATGAAATAAGAATTTAATTAATCATTAAATAATTTAGAAAACCATTATTTCTGAATTGTTTAGTTATTTAATTCATATTTAATTTTAAATTAAAATATTTCATTAGGTTTTGGATCTAAAATAAAAGTTCTTCCACTCTTACCTTTAAATATAGGAACACAAAAAGATTAACTATTATAATAAATAATGATTTAATTACAGCTTTTAAAAATTATATATCATAGTTTAGAAAATTATTGCTAATATAAAATAATAAATAAAATTGAAATAAACAAAAACTTATTTAATTGGTTCAGAGAAAGTCACCAGTAATTTTAACTTATATAAAAGACTAAATTATTAAATTAAATAATGTTGTCATTACAGTTTGTAAAATTTTTTGAAATGCACAACTTGATCATTTTCTTGATTTTTCTCAATATTTTGATCACTTTTTAGAATATTTGGTAACATTTTTGGTGTAAAATCATTAAATCATACAAAATATTTGAAATGTTAATTAATCCAGGTTTTTATTTGGATTTCTTTTGGAGTTTTTCCAAATTCTTGTTCGAATAATAAATAGAAATTAATATTTTTTTATATTGATATATATTTTGGCATCTATTGGAATACTATAAATTTCAGATGGGTGAATGGACCAAAAACCATTCTTTATAAAACATTTTAATCCATGAAGGTAGTAAGACAAATTTTGCTATTTATTGAAATTGCTTGAAATTTATTTTTACAATTTCCAATTCAATAGAATAAATATTTTAAAGATTTAAATTTTTATAAATATTACTCAAATAAGTTTTATTAATAAATATTCATAGTTAAAATTAAATAAACTGTAAGTAAAGAATAAAATATCATAAAATTATATCAAAAATAAAAATATTTATAAAGGGAGAACGTGGATTTAATTTTTTAAAACATTTACTTAAATATATTGTCATATAAATTCTAAGAAAGTGCTTCTCTGTACTGGTTTTTCACCACATTTACAGTATAAAGGTAGTATATATAATCGTCATTCCCCCCACCCGTCCGGTAACTCGCCAACCCACTCCCCCCAATAATTATTGCATTACTCTTTTTTAATTCAGGGATGAACAAGCTACTTCTACTCTAAATATATGAATTTTTTGAACAAGTTTTGTCTATAGATTATTGGTTATTTCTTTTAATATGCTCGATTTAAAAAATCGATAAAAATCTCGTTGTGATAATAAAATTAAGATTTCTAATTAATAAACTCATTTAAAACAATTATAAATTTTCTTATAAAAGAAATTTACTGATAAGCTATAAAGAAGGATAGCTGTTTCGGCCCTACGTGCCACCCGGAATTTTTTGTTTGCAATCGATAAAAGACATTGAGATGAACTCAAATATATAAAAAATTTTAGGAAATTTCATAAGCTTCACCCGCTAGAGGGCGTCAAAGTATGAATTTTCAGTTAAGAATTTTTCCTTTTTGAGATAAGTAATCCCACTAAATCAAGCATTCTGAATCAAATGGAATAGGCCTTTATCTACTGCAACAAATACTTTTTGAGATATATGTGTTTTTTGGTTTAATCTTACTATGTCCAAAAGCATTATAATACCGGTTTTATATAACCTTAATGCAATACTGTAATAGTCTCAAATATAATTTTGTGGGACTTTTAGACTTAAATAAGAATTGAATTTAAATAAAATAATTAATTAGTTTTTTAAATAAAATAACGTTTTCTATGAATAAAATTAAGTTTAAATTTGTTTTTCATCTTTTATTTTAAAAATTTAATATAAATATAAAGTTTTTCTTTTGTAACTTTTAATTCTTATAAGTTGCAAATTTTTAACCTCTATTTTCGTAATCAGCATGGTCAAATTAGTAGGAATCGATGTATATATTGTTGATATGTTGCAATACTTTTCAACTTTGATGCCCTCTAGCGACTTTATTTTAGGGCTTATCATGATGGGATTTAGACCAAGTTGTTAAGAATTATGTCTTCTATTAAAATATTACTTTAAATCTAAAATTATAAATTTCTGAGGGCTAACAAGGTGTTTCAATATGCTTCTCACTTTGAACTATGAATTTGGTCATAGTAAGTTTAATCGATCAAAACTTATTCTGGTCTTCGAAAGTTTTCAGCCTTTCAATTTTTTATTTTCAATTTAATTGTTATACTTCATCAAGAATAAATAGCAGTTTAATTCATAAATTACGTGAATAACAAAATTTACATCTAAAATTTGATTATAAATTTTTGGAATTTTTAAAAATCTTTCTATTTTGAAAACTATAAATGATAGAACATTTTGGACAATAGCATTAAAATAAGAATACTAATTTAAGTCCGAAAACATGTATTAAGGCCAGAAAACATATACTATACTGATTTTTATTTGTAACTTTGACTCTATCTAGCGGCTGAACCATGCAAGTTATCAAAAATATTTTTACATATTTGAGTTCAGTTTGATGTCATGTATCAAATGCGTACAAAAAATCCCGGGTGGCAGATTGGGTTTTAGAAGCATAGGGGCAGCCATTCTTCTTTGTATGCTGGTATAAATATTATTAAAAATACATATAAACTTGTAAACTTTAAATATGTATACAAAACTGTAATAAAATCATTAATTATTTTAATTAATTAATTCTTTATTAAAAGTTAGTATAACGGGACAACAATTAAATACTTATTAATTTTAAATATTAAATAATTCTGAAATGGTAAATAAATATCTGGATTTTAAATAAGAATTAAATTAAAATATATTTTTATAATAAATTTTTTTATTTATAAATTAAAATATATAAGAGATGGTTGTGTTTTAAAAATAAAAAGTAAATATTTCTTAATGAATCATTAATAATGATATTCACAAATCATATTATAAACATTAAATTTAAAATAATTTAGAAAAACATAAACTAAATTAAATTAATAAATCGAAAACAAAAAAGAAATTCTAGATATATTTCTTAGAAATTTTCTCAATTGGAAGGCTCATTATATAAAAATTAGGTCCAGACAAAAAAGATTAAATCATTAAGTATTTAAAAAATTATTCAAAAATTTAAATTAAAAGAGAGAAATAATCACAGGTTTTGATATATTGCAAACATTGCGAGATTTAATATTTATTTAAAGGTAATGAATTATGTCCCTTATTTTTCACTACATTTATGAAATAATAAGTAGTATATGTATTTGTTTTTCACGCACATTTTCTTTAAATAACTTAATAAAAAACTATATATATATAGTATGAATTATTCTTGTAGATTATATTTATTTATTAAGTTTGTATAATATCAATAAATTGACGAGCTATATATTAATTGTGTTTATAAAACTGTAATAAAAGCAACATTTATTTAATAATATTGTCGTTTAAATAAATTGTTATTGGCATCAAAAATCGTGTCTTTTATTTTAAAATATCGATTAATTATATAAATCAGCTTCGAATAATGAGTGCATCTTTTGAGTGCATTTTGTGCGTACGCTATTTGACATGAGCAAGCACATTAAACTTATTCATATATGTGATTATATTAATTAGTAAAGACAGCATAAAAACTCTCTGAAAGGGCTGTATATGGTTAAAATATATGCACTGGTTTATTTGAGAATAGCCATTGGTCACTGCATGTACTTGGTCAGTGCATTCAAAAATTATAACAAAATATTTCACACCCTTTGCACTCATTATTCGACGCTGATATAAATGATATTATTATATTTGAATATAAATTGGGTCTCAAGTCTTTTCATAAATACTGTAACAAATGAGGAAAAAGTATTCAATATTATTATTCGGGTTATTGACAACTCTTTTTCACAATAACTGTTTTTAAATATAACTATCAAGGTTAACCTCTTTTAGGTTATTACTTGTTATTCACCTTTTATTTGTTTTCTCCTATTTATCAGACATTAGACTTATATGTTTTGCATTCATTTTGATATTAACTATTAAAGTGATAACTCTTACACATAACTTAAACATTTAAGTGCGACTCAACTCTCCCTAAGAAAACGCCTAATATTTCTATCATTAATCTAAGCATTAATGTAAGTCTAAAATCTTTAATAATTTTATTATTATTGTTATT